>JANHAO010017166.1:0-14127 GCA_026873985.1 Saraca asoca
CTAACTGGGTCGTGTCCACGTGTGTGTTCAAATGTAACTCACTTACATCTCAGCTTGTGAGGTCAGCTGCTCATCATATGAGAAATACCACATCGTCTAGTCTCAACAGATCTGATAATGCCTAGTTATCAAATCTTAACTAGTGTCATTTTGGTACAGAAGTTTACATCATTAACAATCACACTCACAATTCTATAACCCTTTATAGAATTGATTGAATGAGATAACTTCCCACCATAGACTTCATCTTACGTATGCAATACACGATGAATGCAATATAAGATGAACATTCAACCTTAATATCCAAATCCACAGAATGTATAATTCAGGATGCGATAGGGCTCAATCAAATTGGCCTAGGGCTCCCATCCAGACTAACAGAAGTAGCAACCAAAAGTCAATGGCTCCAGCTTTTGTTACAGCTCTTATTTTTATCCTTAAATGTTTAGAATATGCTTACATATGGTATCAAAGCATATTGTACCTTTGCTTTGATGTAAAGGTTGCTAGAAAATTTTTTCAAAAATTACCCTATTTTTGCAAATTCTGGACCTATGTTTAAACTTGTTTTTTCTTGAGTTTTAAGTTAAGAAATTATTAAGGTTATGAATTTCCAATATTTCTATGATTGATTTCAATAATTTGAACATTGAAATCGCTAGAAATAGGCCGATCATATTTTGGATTGCATCAGGTCTGTTTCGGATTAGGTTAACCTGAATGGAGATTGAAGACGACGTAAATGACATGTCATTTTGTATTTAAGTGAAACGATGTGTAGTTTACAACGAGGTCCAGGCTGCTGTTTAAGGTTTCGGTAGCACCGTTTTGACCAGATCCAAAACGACATGTCGTTTACCTGCTAGTAAAAAAATATATTTTTTTTCTAGAATTTTATTTTGGATATTTTTTTGAAAATTTTTTTCATAAATTTTAATTTTATGAAAGATTTCATTAATATTCATAAATTTTGTTTATTGTGAGTATTGTAATTTCCAAAAGGAAATTAATTTAGAAAAAATTACGTACTTTGACTATTTATGTATAATTTTGATATGATATATATATTTTGGTGAATTACTATAATCCAATTCATGTTTATTAAAATTTCCTTTATTTGTAATTTTGTTGAACTATTTGTGTAGAGTTGTTTAAATGTCTAGTAATTTATATAATTTTGAATAATTAAAGTTTAACCACAGCACCTTTAATTGTTCAAAAATATATATAAATTTGTTTAGAATCACATATATCTAAGGACATTTGTTATAATTAATTATACTTAATATAATAAATTTTATCTCACAGGAACTTTTATGGTATTAAGTATAATTAATTAGGATAAAATATTAAATTATATTTCTTAATTTACCCACAGGGATTAAGAAAAAGAATATAATTTGATAATTTTATCATATAGCTAAATAAATTTAATTGAATTAGGACGTCAACCCACAGATAAGTTCTATGTTACTAGATTTATTAATTTTTGTGCACGATTTACATTGGTAAAACATGGTTTATCTCTCTAGCCTAAAAAATTTAGCATGTGAGTATTTATGTTATTTTATGCAACTAAGCAACTTACAAATGTTTCTGATATAAAATGTGATATTTTTGAACTTAATGGCGACAATTATAAAGTTTGGAAGGAACGAATTTTCCTTCATTTAGGATGGATGGACATTGATTCTGCTATAAAAAAGGATGAACCCATTATTACTGCGACTAGTACTCAAGCTGACAAATCTCTTTATGAACAGTGAGAGCGATTAGACCGCCTTAGTGTCATGTTCATAAAGAACAATATTTTTGCTGGTATTCGGGGTTCTATTAAATAACATAACAATGTAAGGGAACTATTGAATGTAATCGATGAGTAATTCACTATTTCAGACAAAGCACTTGCTAGTACCCTGATCATAAAGCTTACATCCTTAAGGCTCAATATTGTAAAGGGTGTGTGTGAGCACATCATGTAGATGAGGAATATTGCGGTTGAGCTCAAGACACTTGAGGTTGAAATGTTTGAGTCTTTCCTAGTGCACTATATTTTGAATACTTTACCACAATAATATAAACCTTTTAAGATATCTTACAACGCACATAAGGACAAATGGTCAATTAATAAACTCATGACCATGTGTATTGAAGAGGAAAACAGGCTAATTATGGAGCTAGGAGAGAATGCATTTCTAGTTACTTATGATAAAAATCAGAACCAAGGAAAGAATTATAATCAAAATAAAAATCAGGCTAATAAGAAAGGGAAAGATAAAATACCATCTGAAGGCGGCATCAAGAAAGAATCCAAATATTTGTTTTATAAAAAGAAAGTGCATATGAAGAAAGAATGTGCTAAATTTAATAAGTGGCTTGAAGAGAAAGATAAACTAACCTCACTTGTCTATTATGAATCTAATATGGTTGATGTTAATCATAATGCATGGTGGATTGATTTTAGGTTTACAATCTATATTTTAAATACCTTGTAGGATATGCAAAACCTAAAGAAGCCAGTGGAAAGTAAGCAAAGCATCTTATTAGGAAATAGGATCGACTCACATGTGGAATCTATTGGAATATGCAGATTAGTTCTTGATAGTGGCTATTTTAGTTTTAGAGAAGACCTTTTATGTTCCAAGTTTTTCTGAAAATTTGATTTCAGTTTGAAAACTTGTACCATTAGGATATTCCTTTAAATTTTCAGACACATCCTTTTAGTTTATTTTATAAATCTGAATTTATTGAAAATGGTATATTGTCTGATGGTCTATTCTCTATCAATCTATAATGTAATACTATTTTGCATATTGGTAATGAGCAATGTATTGTGAATAAATATTCCTCTATTCTATGGCATAGGAGACTAGGGAATATCTCTATTGATAGGTGTTGTATACAAAATTAGCCTTGCAAGGACGAGCTCTCGAGTACAGCGAAGACCAAGTCTCATGCTCCAGAGAGTGACAACAACAAAATAATTCCTAGCGCCAAGCCCTTCCTCGCTCGTCGCATCCCATGAAACAACTTCCCCCACGAGGGACGGACCAGCGAAGAAGCCACAAGACCAAATCTTCGGGCGATCGGCTACTTCGCTCAAGATCGCCTTCTCGCTACAACGACACCCAGCTTGTTACAGCAGAACCTGCGATGCCTCTAAGCCATAAATCCCCTGCCTGGGATACCGAGCGACAGGCACAAGTCTACTGTCAGCCTAAGGGGACCGCCCAGCAGCTTACTTTCTGTAATAGCCGGATTGTAGCCCCCCCTTTACTGTCTTTTCTCATTTATTATTTGATATAACACAACTATAGCTTGTATTTAATGCATGTAACCCTTCCTTCCTCTATAAATAAGCTGACATTGTTAGAAAGAGAGGAGGAGGCAATCTTGTATGCAGAAACCCTGTAAATTACTCTACAATAATAAAATCTCCACCGTGGACATAGGGTCCAATACCGCCCGAATTTGGCCGAACCACGTTAAACACATTGCTCCTCTGTGTCATCTCTTTCCTCTCGGTCCTATCTCCTCAGCACTTCAAAAGTAGCATTGGGTCCCAGAACTCTTCTCCCTTGGCAAAAGTATGAGTCTCCCGTACTGACTGAATTTCACCGTCAACATTTTGGTGCCGTCTATGGGGAATCCATCTACTTTCTGAAGTTTTTACTGTAGCCTAATCATGGCCAGAGGAAGGACGACTCAAAGTTCCACAACTACAGCTTCTCAGCACATCATTGCACCCGAAACTCAAGAGGCACAAATGCCCAACTAGTCCCGATCAACACTTGAAAACACAGTCAAAGAGTTGGCTGAGACTGTCAAGGTGCTTGGTCAAGCACAAGCACAAAATGCCCGAAGACAAGAAGAAGTCATAGCTCAACTCCAATAGCTTCGTGAAGAGGCTCAGAGAGAAGTCCGCTATGATCCTGACAACCAGCGATTGGGGGGCTCGTAGCGAGCATAAAGCTCTGTTCCCCATCATGAAGGGCAATGACCTACGATGGAAGAAGTTCTCCAAAGGCTAAAACAGCTAGAGGAGTGCCCTCGACATCAAAGCAATCAGCCTTGCTATGAGGAGACCTCGCCATTTTCTATGGAAGTTGAGAAGCAACCTCTCCCGCAGAAGATCAAAGTGCCTGCAATCCCATTATACAATAGGGACAGCGACCCGAGCGATCATCTGGATCCGTTCAATACTCAAATGGACCTCCAGACAATCGACCCCCTGGTGAAGTGCCGTGTCTTCCTCGCCACGCTAGGGACAATGCCTTGTGCTTGGCTCAGGCGCCTCCCCCTACGTAGCATCGACAGTTGGGAAGAGTGTCAAAAGAAGTTTGTTTACCAATATCGGGCGCTGAAGAGACAACTCGCACCTCTTTGCCACCTTGTAATGATTTTTCAGCGCAAGAATGAGTTGCTCAAAGATTATCTGACCCGATTCAGGCACGAGGCCAACTCTATGGAAAACCCCTCAGAAGAAAGTGTTCTGACTGCCCTCTCAGCGGGACTCCGTAAAGATGGCAAGCTATACGGAGCCTCTACAAGTCCCCTGCTCGAGATCTTGCTGAATTCTATGATCGGGAAACTAAGCAAATAAGATGGGAAGAAACCTTCAGAACGGAGGAATCCAAGCAGAAAGTGGGCCATAGCGGTCCCACTGCAAGCAAAAAGAGGGGTAGTGAGAATCATGATAGCCCCACTCCTCATCTCGCCAAAAAAGCAAAACCTTAATGACCTGGAGGCCGTTATGAAAGTTATAGCATCCTGTTAGACACCCAAGACAAAATCTTCACCGCAGAAAGGCATAACAAAGATTTTGGAAGACCCAGGCCAATAAGGATACCCGTCAAGTCCAGGGACCATGGCAGATTTTGCGCTTACCACAATGAGGTTGGACACACCACCTCAGAATGCCATGCTTTGAAAAATGCCATTGAAGGCCTCATTAGAAGGGGTCGGTTACAGGACTACATGGTAGGGCCATCTGGGCAGCGTGCTCAGCAAGCTCAACGAGTTATCACCCAAGAGCCTGAGCCCTCTGTTAGGACCATATTCTAGTCTTGTAACTCCTCAAAGGTGTTTGGTTGCACCAACTATTGCACACTGAATCAATAAAAATTGCCAATTGGCCAAAGCCTTATGTAGACAAAAGTCTTCTCTTTATCTTCACAAATTCGCTACAACGAATGGTTTTCACCTCGTTATATCGCAAACTTCTACAAACAAACTTGCTACAGTGAATGATTTTTACCTCGCTACAGCGTAACCCTTACAAACAAACTCGCTATGGTGAATGATTTTCACCTCGCTATAGCGTAACCTCTACAAACAAACTCGCCATAGCGAACGGTTTTCACCTCGCTACAGCGTAACCTCTATAAACAAACTCGCTACAACGAACGATTTTCACCTCGCTACAGTGCAACCTCTACAAACAAACTCGCTACAGCAAATGATTTTCACCTCGCTACAGTGCAACCTCTACAAACAAACTTGCTACAGTGAATGATTTTCACCTTGCTACAGCGTCGCTTCACAAACTTATCTCAAGCACATGACTTTCATCCTTCGAAAACAAAGCCGAGGGTGAGACGACCCTTGAGCCTACCTCGTGATTGTGAAAACTAAAAACTCAGCAAACGGTTCTCACCTTGCCATTACCAAAATGAAATCATCATAACCACCCGTAGCTCTCATGCAGATGAGTTTCTCGTAGCTTTCATGCAATAAATTCCCACAACTCTCATGTGGGCGCATCTCTCAAATCTCGAACAAGATCTCTCAAGCGTGGCTCACTCACGATTTCTCTCTCGCATTAAGTCGAGCAGTCAGAAAAATGATGGAAGTATAGCTGACTGGCTAAAAGAAGAAATTCTCATTATACTATCATGAGTTTACATATAACAATACATGAAGCATTCATTATAGTTTTCGAAAAGGAGAAGAACTCATCCCGTGTACAGACCTCAACAAGCGAGGCGATGGTACATCAGGGGAAATAGACTGCAAGCCTGGCACTATAAAAAAAACAATCAAAAAGCTGGCTACTAGTCGTCAGGCTCACAGAAAAGCAGCAGCCCCAGAGTTCCTCCTACTTATTCCTCTGGCACGTTCTCCTGAGCCAGATGTAGAGCAAATCAAAAAGTCATAAAAATTGGCTGGCCAGGTAGCAGCACCACAAGCAACGGTCAGAGGAGGTGGCCAGAAGACGCTGTGAGAAGCTCGTAGGAGCCCGCTAAGCAGATCCTACACTGAAGCCACGTGCAACGGGCTATCCACGTCTTCCGCCACCCTGCAACAGGCCATCCATGTCCCATAAAACTTCGTCGGAAGCCAAAACACTAAAGCACAGGGGACTCTTCAGTCTCCTCCATTGAGTTTCTCTGGGATGAAAGAAAGAATGCCCCAAGTTATAAATAGACCCACTTGGCCCTTCGAAGAATCCAGAAAAGATCTAATCTGATCTTCATCCAATGACCCGAAACAAGCGGTAATGCCAGGACACCGGCAAAAAATGGCAAACAGGGGAAACTATGGCCTAAAGCAGAATGAAAAGACATTCAACATAATACTTCGGTCAAAGAAGGACACTGGCTGGAGATACGAATCAAGCCCCGGAAACATGCAATTCCCGGTCTGTAAAAGTAAACCGAGAGTTAGGGGGCTTATGTTGTATACAAAATTAGCCTTGCAAGGACGAGCTCTCGAGTACAGCGAAGACAAAGTCTCGTGCTCCAGAGAGTGACAACGACAAAATAATTTTAAGCGCCAAGCCCTTCCTCGCTCATCGCATCCCACGAAATAACTTCCCCCATGAGGGACAGACCAGTGAAGAAGCCACAAGATTGAATCTTCGGGCGATCGGCTACTCCGCTCAAGATTGCTTTCTCATTACAACGACACCCAGCTTGTTACAGCAGAACCTGCGACGCTTCCAAGCCACAAATCCCCTGCCCGGGATATCGAGTGACAAGCACAAGTCTACCGTCAACCTAGGGGAACCGCCCAATAGCCTACTTTCTGTAATAGCCGGATTGTAGCCCCCTTTACTGTCTTTTCTCATTTATTATTCGATATAACATAACTGTAGCTTGTATTTAATGCATGTAACCCCTCCTTCCTCTATAAATAACTTGACATTGTTAGAAAGAAAGGAGGAGGCATACTTGTATGCAGAAACCCTACAAATTACTCTACATTAATAAAATCTCCGCCATATACGTAGGGTCTGGTACCGCCCGGATTTTGCTGAACCACATTAAACGCATTGCTCCTCTGTGTCATCTCCTTCCTCTCGGTCCTATCTCCTCAGCACTTCAAAAGCAACATTGGGTCCCAAAACTCTTCTCCGTTGGCAGAAGTTCGAGTCTCCCATACCGACCAAATTTCACCGTCAACAATAGGATTAAGAAATTGGTGAGTGAAAGAGTACTAGGTACTTTGGATTTCATTGATTTTGAAACTTGTGTAGACTGTATAAAGGGAAAACAGACTAACAATTCTAAGAAAAGTGCCAAGAGGAGTACTAACATATTAGAAATCATACATTTAGATATATGTTATCCTGACATGGATGCTTATGGTCCAAAATATTTTATCACCTATATAAATGATTGTTCTTGATATATATATATATCTTTACATACTTCATAATAAAAGCAAAGCCTTAGATTCATTTCAGGCTTTTAAGGAAAAAGTAGAGAAATAATGCGATCAGCAAACTAAGATTGTTAGAATAGATAGAGGTGGAGAATACTATGGTAGATACACTAAAGATGGACAAGCACCTGGTCCATTTGCTAAATTGATTCAAGAGCATAAGATCTTTGCCCAATATACCATGCTTGGTTTTTTAGACTAGAATGGCATTGTGGAAAGAAGAAATCGAACATTTTTGGACATGATGCGTAGTATGTTAAGCAGCTCTAAGCTACCTAAATCCTTGTGGATTGAAGCTCTTAGGATGGTAATGTATATATTGAATAGGATTCCAACCAAAGCTATCTCAAAGACACCATTTGAGTTATTTAAGGGTTGGAAACCAAGTTTGCAACATATGCGCGTCTAGGGATGCCCGTCTAAAGTAAGAGTTTACAACCTACAAGAAAAGAAACTAGACCTAAGGACTATTAGTAGGTATTTCGTTGGATATGCGAAAAGGTCTAAGGGTTATAGATTTTATTTTCCATCACATATTACTAGGTTTGTGGAATCAAGAAATGTTAAATTTTTTGAGAATGACTTAGTTAGTGGGAGTAATCAGTTTTAGGACATAGTTTATGAAAAAGATCAACCTTTGACATTAAGAGAAAGATTGGTTATTATTTGAGACACTCCTCAAGTTTAAACTAGTGCTGAACAACCAATCACTGAAGATATACAACCTATTGTTAATAATCCTACAGATCAAGTTGTTCATGAAATGTCTGAAATGGTTGAATAATAAGTTGGACAACATGACCCATGTGGAAATGCTGAACTAACATTAAGAAGATCTACAGGAATAAGGAGATCAACAATTCTAGAAGACTATATCGGGTATCTACAAGGATTAGACAATGATCTTGGAGCTGAGAATGATCCTATGACATTTTCACAAGCCATGAATTGTAAAGAATCTGATCTATGGTTGGATGCAATGAAGGATGAGATGAATTCTATGGCATCTAATGGAGTTTAAGATATTATTGAGTTGCCTAATAGAGCTAAAGCCATTGGATGTAAATGGGTTTTTAAGACAAAGAAAAACTTATTGGCCAACATTGAAAGATATAAAGCTAGACTCGTCACCAAAGGATTTACTCAAAAGAAAGGAATCGACTACAAGGAGACCTTTTCTCTTGTATCTGAGAAAGATTCTCTTCACATTATTTTGGCCTTAGTTGCACACTTTGATCTAGAATTGCAACAAATGGATGTGAAAACATCTTTTCTCAATGGGGAACTGAGGGAAGAAGTATACATGAAATAACCTAAAGGATTCTCCTCTAATCAAGGTGAGCATTTGGTATGCAAGCTCAAGAAATCTATTTACAGATTGAAACAAACCTCTCATCAATGGTATTTAAAATTCCATAATGTGATCTCTTCTTTTGGTTTTGAAGAGAATATTATGGATTAATATATATACCACAAGGTTAGTAGGAGCAAGATCTATTTCTTAATTCTGTATGTAGATGATATTTTGCTTGCATCCAATGATAAAAGTTTATTACATGAGGTGAAACAATTTCTCTCTAGAAACTTTGATATAAAGGATATGGGTGATGCTTCTTATGTCATTGGCATAAAAATATTTAGAGATAGACATAAAGATATTCTAGGTCTGTTACAGGAAACCTATATCAATAATATTTTAGAGAGATTTTGGATGAAAGATTTTTCACCAAGTGTTACCCCCATTGTTAAAGGGGACAAGTTCAATTTGAACTAATGTCCCAAGAATGATTTTCGAAAGGAAGCAAATGAAAAACATCCCCTATGCCTTAGTTGTTAGCAGTATAATGTATGCTCAAGTCTGCACCAGACCTGACATAGCATTTGGTGCTGATATATTAGGAAAATATTAGAGTAATCCAAGTATGGACCACTAGAGAGCTGTTAAGAAAGTATTAAGGTACCTTCAAGGGATGAAGGACTATATGTTTATATATAGACAAATGGATAACTTGGAAGTCATTGATTATTCAGATTCAGACTTTGCTGACTGTGTTGATTTATGTAAATCAATATCTGGATATATTTTCATACTTATCGGTGGAGCTGTATCATGGAAAAGTGCATGGATTAAGAGTTTTATGTTTGCGCTTAGAATAATTGATTCTGTGTTTAGGCCATTAAAGATATTTTGTGACAATTCAGTTGCAGTTTTTATGACTAAATATTGACGGTGAAGTCTGGTTCATACGGAGGACCTAAACTTCAGCCAACGGGGGTTCTTACGAGATCTCAAGCATGCGCCTAGTTTAAAGACGATGAAAATAGTAGAGTAAGATGAGATAAAGGGAAGAGTATATGAGAGACACAGGATTTAATGTGATTCGGCTAAATTTGGGCAGTACAGGACCCTAAGTCCACTGGGAATGTGATATATTGGCCAGATTACAATTTAGCTTACTCTTTGCTTTGACAGAGTTTTTGCACATATAAAATGGGTCACTCTCCTCCTTCTAACAAGGTCTTCCTATTTATAAAAGGAGGAGGGGTACATGCATTAATTACAAGTTACAGTTGTGTTACATCAAGCTATAAATGGAAAAGACAGCAAAAGACTACAATTCAGCTATTGCAGAATGTAGGTTGTGGAGGTGGGGCCCTCCTGCTAGCCGTAGACCTGAGCCTGTAGTCATTATCCAGGGCTATCTCCGTTATGTAGGACATCCAGGGCCTCTGCATTGGGGTTCCTGACTTGGGATAACTGTGAGGTATTGCAGAGGCGAGCTTGATACAGCTGTAAAAGGTCAACGAGCTCTAGTAAAAAGGTTAGCCGTCCTCATGACTACCTCACAGGGTTGCTATCTAGTGAGGTGTAGCTCGCTTTGACAAAGTTCGCTAGTGAGGAGCCCGCTGGGGAACTTGATGCTCTCTGTCCTCTAGCGAGCTCAAGTTCATTATGCTTCCTTTTAGATCAATTTTTATGTACAACATTAGCCCTTCAACTCTTAGCTCGCTCAGTGGGCTGGGAGTTGAGACTCTTTGGCTCCTAGTCGGTCAAAATCCCTTTTCCAGAATTATTAATTCATCCCCTCTAGGCCTCATTTCTAACAACATATATCCGGTAATTATGACTATGCCAGTTCAGCCTTTTTTAAGGCCATCAATGCAGGTGGTTAGGGGGGCTGAATCTGAACTCTTTGATGAACCGTTTCTTGCCCTATTTAAGGGAGAGGCCATCCTTCGGCCTTACCACACAGAATAAGCTATGGAGTTTCCTGACAAACTACTATTGGCATTCTGGTCTTTTACGAGGGTGTGTATCGTCTGTTGCATATGCGATTCGAAAGACTCATCTTCTCCAGTAACATGGAGGGATCTCGTATGGATCTCAGATTATGTCCTCCCAGCCATGCCATGAGGCAATTTGCTCGGCCAGCCAAGCCCCTGGGGTTTCCTGAGGTGCATTCTCTAGGAGGTGTAGGTGGTCGAGGTAGAAGGGATGCAGCACTGCCGCTGATTGTGCATTGGAAGAAGAAAGGTTGCGGTGCACCGATCTCAAAATGCGGCCATCCATGGTCGGCCCTCTCTCTCCTTTTCTTTCGTCTTCTTTTTTTTTGTAGGGGCCTCTTTTACTCCTCAGCTAGTTTATACTTAGGATTCTCCAATGTATTCTGTCTCGTTGAGCTCTTTTAATGAATAAAGTCTGCTTTTCTGTAATCTTTTCTTGTTGCCCTTTTTTCTTCATAATGCGCTTCAGTTTGAATCATTTGCAAAACTCACACACGATTCAGAAAATAGCACGAGCTGTAAATCGGGGCAACATTGCCTTTAGGCTGCTCTTGCGGCCAAATGAATAAAAATATTATTACAAAAATTATTAAATAATAGAATAGATTTGTAAGCCATAGGTTTAATGATTCCATTGCCTTAAGGAAGATGAGAAATTCATCAATTCATTGCGCTTCAGTGATCACCAAGTCATGCTAGCGTTGAGTATTTAAGAGTGCCTCCGCACCTCAACGAGCGCGAAGCTACACTGACCAAAGTGAGTTTATTTTGAACGTCTCCACATCTCAGCAAGCACGAAACTATGCTAGCCAAGTGAGTGTTTTTAGTGTCTCCACACCTCAACAAATACGAAGCTGGCAAAGCGAGTGTTTTTTAGTGTCCCCACACCTCAGCGGGCACGAAGCTACGCTGGTAAAGCGAGTGTTGTTTTTTAGTGTCTCCACACCTCAATGAGCACAAAGCTACGCTGGTAAGGTGAGTATTTTTTAGTGTTTCCACACCTCAGCGAATACGAAGCTGGTAAAACGAGTGTTTTTTAGTGTCTCCATACCTCAATGAGCACGAAGCTGCGCTGGCAAAGCGAGTATTTTTTAGTGTCTCCACACCTCAGCGAGCACGAATCTATGCTGGCAAAGCGAGTGTTTTTTAGTGTCTTCACACCTCAACGAGCATGAAGCTATGCTAGCAAAGTGAGTGTTTTTTAGTATTTTCACACCTCAGCGAGCACGAAGCTACGCTAGCCAAGTGAGTGTTTTTTAGTGTCTCCACACCTTAGCGAATACGAAGCTGGAAAAACGAGTGTTTTTTAGTGTCTCTACACCTCAGTGAATACGAAGCTGGTAAAGCAAATGTTTTTTAGTATCTCCACACGTCAACGAATACGAAACTGGCAAAGCAAGTATTTTTTAGTGTCTCCACACCTCATCGAGCATGAAGCTACGCTGGCAGAGAGAGTATTTTTTAGTGTTTCCACACCTCAGCAAGCATGAAGCTATGCTGGCAAAGCGTTCATCAATTCTTCTCTGAACTGAGCTTCGGGGGGCCTCAACTAGATCAAAGGTCATAGTTGGCATAAGAATTCCCTGCAAGGTTTAGGAAATTGGCCGCATAAAGGCTGCCGATACTACTAGCACTCAGAAGCAAAGAGGACAATGTGAATGGTATTGAATAACCTTTCAATGGAATCGAGGAATGACAGTTACACTTGCCCCAAAATTTAAAATACAACATCAAAATATAACTCGAACCGAGCCCCCGGTTCTTGGTTGGTATCATGTCGTAAAGGTTGTCCTGTAGATTGCACTACATATCCCCTTAAGCGACCTTTCCGAATCAAATCTTCAATTGCATCTCTGAGGGCCAGACAATTTGATGTCCCATGCCTAGCCTCATTGTGATAGGCACAGAATTCATCTCTATTCCCCTGCCTAAATGGATTCCTCAAGGGCTTAGGCCTTCTAAAATTTTTCCTATCTCTTTTCGCCAAATAAATTCTGTCTTGGGGATCCGAGAGCACGCTATACTGCTTGAAGCAGCTCAAGTACTGAGATTGCTCATCCTTGGACCTTCTAGATTTCTTTATTGCTCATTCGGCGGAGGGGTCACCTTGATCCATGTCGCTTCTCCTCTTACCACGAGAGGAGTTGGCCTTCTTATCCTTCTTATCAGACTTTTCCAAGCCGAAGGTCTCCTCCCATTTGATCTGCTTGATAGCTCACTCATAGAACTCGATGAGGTCCTTCATCGGGGACTTATACAGACTCTTGTACAACTTTCCATCTTTGCGAAGTCCCGCAGAGATGGTGGCCAGCATAGTTTCTTCAGATGGTCTCTCCACCAAATTAGCTTCGAGTCTGAATCTAGCGATATAGTCCTTCAGCAATTCCTGCTTGCATTGAAAGGCCATAGCGAGGTGACAAGGGGGCACGAGTTGTCTCTTCAGTGCTCGATATTGACTGATGAATTTCTATTGACAATCTTCCCAATTTCCAATTGAGCGAGCAGGGAGGTTTCTGAACCATACACGAGGCATGTCTCCCAATGTGGCCAGAAAAATACAGCACTTAACCAGGGGGTTAGTTGTCTATAAGTCCATCTGGACATTGAACGCGTCCGGATGATCATACGGATCAAAATCCCCATTATATAATGGGATCATAAGGACTCTAAGCTTGAGAGGGAGAGTTCAAGCTTCGATATCCTTGGAGAGTGGTGATCGTTCCTCACAACAAGACCATTCACTCGGGGCTCGGAGGCGTTCTTCCAACTGAGCCATCTTTTGAAATAGCTCCCTGACTAACAAGTCCCGTTCCTTAAAGTGCTGGCTGGGCGATCGCTGGATACTTTGGTCTCCATTGTCTCAAGGGTCACGGCTTGGGGTCTACTCCTATGAGCAATGAGCTTAGGTTTCAGCCTGTCTATGCACATTTTGTGCCAATGACATGACTACTTTGGTCGGTTCTCCTATCATATGCTCAAGTTTCTCCTGATGCTAGAGCCAGACTTGTGGTCCATTGATGCTGTCAGTGATGAAAATCGATTGTATGGGATTGGTTAGAAGGTTACTAGTAGTTGCTCTGACGACGGGAGTGGTAGATGAATCCGTTGTTGAGACATGACCATTCGGAGTATGACACCATGCATTTGAGGCTCTAGTGGCTCTTCCCTTGGCCATTA
>JANHAO010017167.1:0-14078 GCA_026873985.1 Saraca asoca
CTATGGGAGATTTGCTTAGCCCAAGGGAAGAAAATTTTTGAAATTTGGAGCTCTTTGCTGCCCCTTAGGCCAAGCAAACCTAACAATGTGTGCTTAAGGGACCAACCTTTTGGTTAGAAATTAATCTACCACAACCAAGGCAATTGTAGAACAAGCCCAAAAACCATAAACTTTTGAATTGTTGTGGTTAAATGAACCTAGCATAGTTTAAATACATAACTTCACTCCATCATCTCCACTCTAATACATAGCCATGATGAACCCTGTATCCCTAAGGGAAAGACAAAAAATGTGCATCACTAAAACACATTTACTAAGGTAAAGAGCATAAGACTACTAACAAAATTACCCATCATTATCTATGTTTTTAACAAAGTAACTTGACTAGAAACCATAGTTAAAGATAGGTTAACTTCTCTAACCTTGGTAGCCTTTTCTTACCTTTCTAGCACACTGGGATTCTCTTGACCACTTGGCTCTCTAATCCCAAGAAGTAACACCTGCTTATAGAAAAAAGAAAGCCTCTTCTCTCTCAGCATTTTTTCAATTTCAAACCAAGGATATGAATGATTTATCTATCCACATTCTAGGGAAAATTTGAGGCATTAGCACATAGCCACTGACACCTTAGAACTTGCCTTAAAACAATTTATAGAGAGAGTAAATTCAAAATAGAAGGACTAAACTTTGCACTAAAAAGCAAGGTTTTCCTTATTGTAACAAGCACACATTTTAGAAAGTCTAGTAATCTCACCCTTCTTCAAAGATAAGTTTGATTGGAATTCCAGTAATCACATTCAAGAAAAGGAAATGGCATAAGGGCAATCAAACAAGAGAAAAATGACCTAAAGCAAAATAAGATACCAAGTTTTACTGTTTGTATAACTCATTTGGTTGTCTCTTATAGCCATAACCCCTCACATTTGACCAACTGTACTTTGTCTCTTTTATGGGTTGTTGTTCAAATCCTACACTTCTCTTATAGAATTGTTTGGCAAACCAGGTAAGGTGGCTAAACCTTGACTCATCAAAAAGCCTATGAGAAGAGTCTATGTAGTCCCTTGGTTTAATAGTCTAAACAGAAAATGATTGTAGCCACTCTATTGGAAATTGTTCAATGACCCTTAACACTTTTCTAGTAGGCAACAAAATCTTGGAAGCATTCTCAAAGTTTTCACTAGACAATCTTTCTTTACTAGAGACAAGTAGAACCTTGATAGACTAAGAGGGATGGGAATAACCGGGGTGGTATGAATTAAAACAAGACATCAACATGAGTGCTAGAGGTAAGATAAAAATAAATTTATACTCTTGAAACAACTATACTTAAGAGAAATGTTAGAGTTATGTCAAAAGGGATAGAAACTCTCACATTACTGAATACTCAAATTGTACTTACTCCTCATATTTAATTATTTTTAGAGAACAAAGTTCAAGAGAATCCTAATCAAGAGAGTATGATTCTGCTCATTAGAGGTTGGAGATATATTTTCACTTGTGGATATTATATAGTAGAGGATGTCAATTGCCAACTAAGCTAACCCAATCATGACATGGATTTTGGTTTATTTTAGTTTTCTTTAAAAGGATTTATTTGTTTTAAATGATTTATTTTGGACTTTATATTTTATATTTCAAATAAAGTGCACATGTTTAGTTTTGTGATTTTGTTCATTTTAAATTTGATTTCATTCAAGGAATAGTTTTTTTAAGTTTTATAAGTCACTAACTTTTAAGTTCATGGGTTATCACTTAGTAATCAAAGCCAGTCATGTTCTCAATTTTGGGGATGTGACAGAAGGCTACCCAAGTTACCAAGTACTGTACCTGCTATGCATACCAAGCTTCAGTGACACATGTGGCGCTGTTGTTCAGTTGTGATGGCTATTTGACCATTACAAAAGGTAGTCTTGGCCACCATTCAAGGTTGAGATGTCACCCAAATTGTTACTTCTTGATGTATACTTTGGAAAATGATTTTAGGAGTTTTGATTAAAATAAATTGCCACTTTTGAACTAGAATTCCTTAAGTTTGTTCTTTTACAAGTATGTAAGTTTTCTTAAAATTTTAGAACCTTCTTGATCAATACACATTTAACTAAGTGACAAATACAAGGCCAATGGCCCAATAGAATAGTCAAAGCCCAGTTCAACTAAGGGTAATAAATGAATTACAGACACTATTGTCCCTCCAATCATTTATAAATAGATAAATATGAGTTTAATTTATTGTTATTGAATATTTTATTCTCTCACTAGAATTCTCCCTAACTTAAACATTGAAGAGGCTTTGACTGTCTCCACCACACAAGCCTTTTTACAAGTGACTTTCGGTCATCATTTGTAGCTTATGAAGTTTGTAGTATTCATCACTTCTTTTGATTTTAACTTTGATCCTAAAATTTAGGAATTACTTTAGAAGCTATTTTTTTATATAATTTGGATTCCAAAATTTTAAGGAAAGTTTCATGTAATCAATTTATTGAATTATTTTGAAATTAATGATTAAAAACAATTATTTTTCAAAATTAGATTAATTGTGGTGTGTTTGATGATGAGCCTATTTAGTTTACTTAATTTGATCAATTTGCTAATTATTTCACTTAAAGCAAGCATGACCATAACTAGAATTAAATAATTTAATATTTTATACTTTTTGTTTTGTATGTTTATATATGCTTGAATGCATGGTGAAGATGATTATGAACCATATGCATTATTTGAAGGAATATTTGTTTAGTTATTGTTTAGGATATTTATTTATTAAATAGGGCTTGCAACTCTTGCCTTTCTTTTAAAATTTCTAAAGTTGTAATTGTCTCTTCTCATCTAAATCCCCTTAAATATAACTCAAGGTTTCTACTTTTTTTATGTAATGAGTTACATAGGTTAGAATTTAGGATTTAGATTAGAAGTTTTAATTCTTTAGAAGCTATTAAAGACAAAGGTGCCCAAAGCAAGATAATGCATGCCTTGTGGAGAAGAAGCATGTTCTATGCAAATGGACATAGAGCTTTGTATTTTGTGGATCAAAGGTAAGTATTTTAATTGGTCCATAATCATCATATTTGTTTATGTTACACACACACAAATATATATATATATATATATGACTAATCTTACAAAAGCATTTCTCACATATTTTAAGTTACATGTGAACAAGATAATTAATTGTTGTTGATCATACTAGTAATAGCCAAAATTCAATTTCATGATAATTTGTTGGCCTCCATCAATGCTACACTATATTGGATATGCTATTACAATATGAACATGAGGGTTGTTGTTATTTGATGTTTTGAACTTGACAATTATGCATAGTTTGTTGGCCATCGTCAAGGCTATACATGATTTGGGCATGGATTAGGTTTCATTTTGAACATTTTTGACAAAGGTTTGATAATTATATTTGATATGGCAATAAATGACAAAGAGTTCTCAATCTAATCATTAAGAGTTACATTGAGATGTAATTGGTAAAGTGTCTACTTGATTTTATGTATATGGTTTGTTGGTCTCTATCAAGGTCAAATAAATTAAATTGGGATCTAGTTCCATTAAGGTGATCATATAAGAGGATAACCCTATTTTAATACAAAGAGACATTACAATTGAATAAAATAGTGGGAGATTATTTTATAAAAGACCTTATAATTTAGTTATTACGTTTTGATACTATATTAATTTCATTCTATTTTTATTTTATAAAGTTGTTTGAAATGACAAACAATATTTCCTTAAGAAGTATTTTGATTGATCACAAATTGACATATTCTAATTATATGGACTTGTTATGCAACTTAAAAATCATCATTATGTAGGAAAACATGGGTTATGTCATTAAAAAGGATGCCCCTATACCTCCACCTGAAGGTTCTAAAGAAAATTTAAGTTTTGACTTTGACACTTATAGAATGCATCAGAAAGAGTCTAAGTAGGCAACATGTGTGATGCTAGCCTCTATGTCTCTTGAACTTCAAAACTAGCATGAGAATGTGACTTTTTCTGAGATAATTCTATATTTGTTAGAATTATACAAGAGGCAAGCTCATATAGAGAGATATGAGATTTGCAGGAAGTTGCTCAACTACAAGATGGCTAAAGGATCATTTGTTAAGACTCATGTATTGAAAATGATTAGGTTAATTGAAAGATTGGCTTAACTTGACCATGTCATTGATAATGCTCATGTAGTGAACATCATATTGCATTCCTTCCTAAGTCTTTTGGGCAGTTTATCATGAATTTTTTCATTAATAAGTTAGAAGTGGCTCTTGTAAAGGTACTCAATATGCTTAAGACTATTAAATCAATTTTTAAGAAGGAATAACTTGTACTAATGATCAATGATTCTTCTAAGTGTAAAAAACCAAAGAAAAAGAAAAAGCCTAGGAAGAGTTCTAAAGCTAAGGCTATTAAGCCTATTGAAGGCATACAAAAATAGGACAAAGGGAAAGTTCCCAAAGGCATCTACTTTCACTGTGGGGGTAGAAGGCCATTGGAGGTGTAACTACATAGCAAATCTAGAGATCATAAATAGAAGAAGCTTAAGGAAGCTTCTAGTTTAGGTACTAATCTTTTCATTATTAAGATTAACTTATTTTATGTTTGTGCTGATTCTTTGATATTAGATACCAAATATGACTCACATTTGTAACAAGGCGCAAGGTCTAAGAAATAGTAAAATGTTGCAGAAAGGTGAAGTGAATCTACATCTTGGCAATGAAGCAAAGGTTGCTACAATATGTGTGGGAACTTATGATGAATACAATTTATACATATTTTATATCCCTTTATACTAAGTCTTTTGTCATGTTTATAAGCTTAATTAGATACTTGTAATTGGTTTTGTGGTTTGCTCAATTTTTGTGTTTAATTAAATTTAAGGAAAAATACAAATTATGCCTTCAAATTTTGGTGATTTCATTTAACCCACACAAACTATTAGTTTTTGAATTAGCCCCTTTCAACTTTGGAATAGTTGCATTTAACGCTTAACATTCATCTTATAAGTGATTTGAGGTAGCAAATGTGCTTAGTTTGAGAAGAAATTTTATAAAAAAATCAAGTATAGTGTGAAGGTCTTGTGACTCAAATTTGGGAGAGATTTGAATTGTGTATTAATTTTTTTGATTTGTTCCCATTTTAGGGGCATTTTAATCATTTTGACATAGTTTGCTTGTCTACTATGAGTAGGAAAGCTCATTACCATGATCTTCACATTTTTATCTTCAAGTTAATATAACATGATGCTTAGATTCCTCCCGGAACTTTAGAAAATGATCTTATGTGATGCAATTTACCACTTATCTGAAGTTGAAGGGAACTCATTGCAAGAACTAATAGTTTGTGTTAGTTAAATGAAGTTACCAAAAGTTGAAGGGGTAATTTGCATTTTCCCTTAAATTTATTTGATAAATTTATACTGTTTTAGATTGTTTTAGGTTTGGAGGGCATTTCTTGAGTTCTAGACCTCTATTTTGGGTGATTTTTATGTCATTAAAAATCTAAGAGAAAGAGCTAAAAATGTCATGAGAGCCTAAAGCCCAGTTTAGACGTGTTAACCTAGGTTACCCTAACTACACATTTTTCCTTAGTTTTGATACTGAAAAATAATTTTATTCTAAAAAATAATTTTAGTTTAAATCATTATTTCACAATATATTTTACTATTTGTTATTTGTTTTGCAGGTTCAAAATATGTAATTCAAGAAATCTAAAAATTAGAGTTATCAATTATTTTATTTCTATAGGATCTTTTGTAAACGAATTCAAATTAGATTTCATTAAAACAAATATTTTTTATTTGATATAATAAGTTATAAATAAACCATTTGAAGAAAGCTAAAGTCAAATATTTTTTAAAACAAAGATTTCCCACAAGTATAGATTTCATAAAACTATTTTACACCTTGTGAATTAATTCACGAATCAGTTCATGTTGAAGGACTTGTAAAAAATCTATTCGAATCAATTCATGGAGAAAAGTTTTAAAAAGTTTTTTTACCGAAGGTTAGGATTTTGTTCTGAATCAATTCAAGAATTGATTCATAAATCGAAAGTTAGTTATTTTATTATAAATAGTTACAACAGTTATTAAAACCATTAGCCACTTTTCAATTACAATAGATTTCATATCTTTCTTTCTTCTTCAAGTACAAAAATTTCAAAGCAAACAGAGCTAATTCAGATTTGCTTCTGCCTCATTACATTTCTCAATCAAAAGGTTTTTAAATCAAATCTCTGCAAAATTCATATTAGATGTTTGAGGTTTTCATCTTAAACTTTGGTATTGTATTTCTTATCTTATTTTGATTTTTCTCTTGCAATTTCCATGTTAATAGGAATCTTTTATAGGTTAGCAAGAGCCTATAGAAAATCTTGTGATTATTTTAGATTTGAAAGAGTCAAATGAAAATCTTCTAAGTTAGCAAGACCCCTATTGTAATTCTTGTGTTGTAAAACAGGCAATTTAGGAGTGAAGTAGACTTGAATTATAATTTCAATTCAAGTTGAACTACTTTAAAATCTTGTGTCTTGAATCTTTATTTTTTTCCTCTAACATTTCTTTATTCTACACAACTATTATTCTACATATTTACTGCATAATTTTCAACTATGCTTCTTAATACAAAGTAATTCTTTACATTCTTGTTAAATATAAAGAAGATTCATTTTTAATTAAAGGTGTATATAAAATTCCCTAAAAGGAATAAGGGTAAGATCAGTATTATACAATATCTAGGACCTTCAAAACATTTTGGAGGTTAATTTAAGTGTAAAAGCTGAAATAGAGTGCTATCCTATGACCCATAGCTAGTTTTGATATTTTTATCATATGCAGAGCTCCATCCATTATTTTGGTGCAAATCTAAGCCCATAGAATAGTTAAGAGTCATTCCTACAACTTTCATGAAGGACTTGAGATCAAAATACACAGTTTTGAATTAGTTTCATGGATATAGACTTAAGTGCAAAATTTCATTATGGTTTTGGACTACTCTGAAAAGCTCTCTCGATTTTTGGCCCATAACTTGAGTTAAGAATTGAGATTTTATGAAAGGTAAAGGCCAATGGACTCCTAAGTGACTAAGCTACATTTCATAATAAGTAAGCCTTGTTCACTTAAGTCTCCTTCTAACCCTAATTAATAGCCTAATCAAGAGACCGTGTAGTGAGCTTATAAATACTAAACTGAGCCATAATTGTAATAACTTTTAGAATCATTTTGTATTCCATCTAATTTAAAGAAGGAGAGGAGCTCTACTAGAGCAAGACTCCAGTCCTAATTAGGTTTCTTCTTTTCCTTTTATATTTATTTTTTATTTTTATATTAATGTGTAGCTAAACTCTTATCTCAATCTAAAGGAAATTTTGCACTAATTCTTTTGTTAATTGTGAGACTTGTTGGTAATTCCAATTTATTCCCAATATGATTCTTTTGATTCTCTATTTTAATACTTATAATTGCTTCAGATGATTGATTAAGGTGGCCAATTAATTAATTGTTCATTATATTTACTACTAGTTGAATTTCCATAGACAATTTGTTATTGTTTGTGACTGTTTGGTTACGAGGTAGCCAAAAAGGATATTGATTTGTTGTGGGGGTAAGTTAATTTTCTTGAAGAATTAGGGGTAATTAGTTAACTTGCTACTAGAGTAATTTAATTAATTAGACTTGGTATTTTCATATCTTAATGCTAGGTGAATTGGTTAAGGTACTAGGCTTCAACTAATTTGGCAATAAGACTCAATTGAGTTCTAGGCTTGGTTGGCAAATTTAGGAAGTAATTAATAAGAAGTAATTAGGTGTTGGACTTAATTGATTTATTGGCTAAGCAATCTAAGAGTGAATGAAATAGTAGTGTCAAGAATTAGTTAAAAAATTGGTTACAAGAGTCCCTTGTATTGAGTTTTTCCCCATCAATTTTCCCTTTTTATTGTTTATGTTTTTCTTGCATTTATACCATTTATTTTAATTCCTATATCTAATTAGATAGTATCCAAACCTCTATTTCATATGATAAACACATTAAAATAAATCACCAGTCCCTGTGAATATGACCTGAACTCACCCTAGCTTTTTAGCTTAGGTAGTTCAGTATTATCTTTGATGGTCTTGACAACCGTCAAATTTTGGTGTTGTTACTAGGGACTTGCTAATTGATTTCTTTATGTTTTCAGTTGTATATAATATTAGGATATTAATATTAGTATTAGGCTTTAGTTTAAGTCATTCACCCCTATTTTTACATAATTCCCCTAATTTTTCGATTTTTTTGGCACGATCAAGTGGCAAAATTATCTCTAGAATTAGAAGCTCAAATTTTACAAGGGCAGTTGTTTTCGAACTTCTAAGCAAGATTTATGCTTTTTCACAAACCCTAACCTATTTTTCCCCATTTTCATCATTTACTAAGATACTAAAATTTTTTAGCATTTTTTTAATTATTTTTCTTTTTTTTTTCCATTTCAGTTCTGTTAGTTTCTGATTTCCTAATAAGCCTTTAGATGCATGACTTAATCCTTTCATTATTCTAAGATAATATATGATTCAAAAATTGAAAGAACCTTGCAAAATTTGATAAGGGAAAGCAGGCACCAATCTGGCCAATTTTAGGACCTTGCATCAGCTTCAGCACCTTTTGCCCCTAGTTCAGGCATTATAGTGGATCTGACCTCTAGAAGTTCATCATCCTATTTATTATAAGAGAAATCCATATCGTATTTAGAGGGTTAGTGAACAACCCGAGCACAATAATAATCCAGCTCGAAGAGCACTCAAAGCACTATGTCTCCAGCTTGCATCACAAAACAACCTCTTCGGCTCGAGCTCATCCTTGAGAGAACGAGCCCAGCCCCATCATCCCAAAAGACAGACATTTCCCCAGACCAAAGGATCTGACTAACAAGATGTGATCAACAATCTAAGAGCTCACTGAACAGGAGACTAACACATATATTGCCCAGCAGACTTGCGGGGCCCACCTACAGGAGGCAGTCTATAGTAGCCAAATTATAGGATTTAGTTTGTCTGTTTAGTCTTATACATTAAATGCTTATGTAATAAAATTACTGCATATAAAATTACAATTGTAACCTTCTATCCTCTATAAATATAGGAAAGAGGTGAACTTTAGGGGAGAGTCTTATATGCTGAAACTCTAAAAAAATATTCTTAGATGAATACATTACGTGGATGTAGGGTTTGACGCCATCCGGATTTGGCTAAACCAGGTTAAAGGCTTATGCTTTCTGTTGTTCTTCTTTTCTTTCTTGATTGTTTTGTTCATTTACTACTTTCAAACCAGCTAACTGCTTGAGATCCTAAAAGAATCCCTTGTTAGCTGGAGTTTGGATTAAAACTAGATTCCACTGTCAATATTTTGGCACCATCTGTGGGGATTTCACCTGTTCTGGTTCATTTCTTGCTACAATGATCAAGGGAAAAGCCACCAGAGCCTCAAATGCGTTACTCAACCCCCCAGAAGGGCATGTTTCAACAATGGACTCTTCCATTGCTCCTATCATTGGTGCAACCACTGGCTTCCCCCTAGCCAATTCTGTTCAACCAACTGCCACTGCCAACGGCACTGATGGAGTGCAGATTTGGCTCCAATGTCAAGAAAAACTGGAAAACATGATGGGAGAACTAACCAAAGTAGTCACAATGTTAGCACAAGGTGTTCAGAGATAGGCCAAAGTCACAACGCCCATGAATGTTCACCAACAGTAACGAGTTGGACATTCAGGCAATGTCGACCAAGAAAGCTCTGTGGCTCATTACTCACAAGAGCAAATTCTCAGTCATGATCTTCATGACCATGAGGACCAAGGACCTCAGCAATCGTCTAGCCAACAATTCGGGGCATGAGACCCATTGGTCGAAGAGCTATTTCAGAAAATAATTCAACTAGAGAAATGCCTTCGAACTCCAAGTGATCAAGTTCACTATGAAGAAAGGTCACCGCTCTTTTAGCAGATCGAGACTCAAACTCTCCCTCTTAAACTCAAGGTTCCTGCGATCTCATTGTACAATGGGAACTCTGACCCATATGATCACATGGACATGTTCAATGTCCAGATGGACCTGTAAATAATTGATCCCTTGATCAAGTGCCAAGTGTTTCTGGCCACATTGGGAGGTGTACCTCGAGCTTGGTTTAGAAGCCTCCCCGCTCGCTTAGTTTGCAATTGGGAAAACTATCAACAGAAATTCATCAGTCAGTACAGAGTGCTAAAGAGGCAGCTTGTGCATTCCTATCATCTTGCTACAGTCTTTCAGTGCAAGCATGAGTCATTAAAAGACTACATTGCAAGGTTTCGACTTGAGGCCAATTCAGTGGAGAATCCATTTGAAGAAACCATGCTGGTGACAATCTCTGTGGGACTTTGCAAAGATGAAAAATTGTACAAGAGCCTATACAAGTCCTCAGTGAAGGACCTTACCGAATTCTATGAGTGAGCTACTAAGCAGATCAAATGGGAAGAAACCTTTGGCTCGGAAAGGTCTGACAAGAAGGACAATGAGGCTAGCTCCTCTCACAATAAGAAGAGGGGCGGCATGGACCAAGGTGATCATTCTGTCGAATAGGCTGCGAAGAAGTCCAGAAGGCCCAGAGGTGAGTGACCTCAGCATTCAGACCACCGCAAGTAGTATAGCATCCTATCGACTCCCAAGACAAGATCTACCTAGCAGAAAGGGATAGGGAAGACTTTGGAAGGCCTAGACCTTTAAAGACCCCATTTAGGCAAAGGAATGGAGACAAGTTTTGTGCCTATCATAATGAGGCTGGCCACAACACCTCAAATTATTGGGCCCTTAGGGATGCAATTGAAGACCTAATCAAGAGGGGTCATTTAAGGGAGTACGTGGTGTGACCTACAAGGCAGCAGTCCTAACTTCCCCAACGAAATGGTAACTAAGAACCAGGGGGCTCGATCTGAGTTATACATTGACGATGTATCCCAAATCCCAGAATGAATGTAAATACTTTCCTTTGCTTTATACAAAGTTGTTTGCTGATTGGCTTGATGTTATTATCTGCACCTTTTCATTTTGCCCTCTACTATCAAGTGTTCGCACTTTCTGCAGCTTGCATGTAGTTAACTCTTCCAAGTCTTATGCTTAACTTTGTGCCAACCTCGACCTTTAGTCTGATTGAGGCTCCTGAAGCTCATTCCGGAGATGAATTGACGAACACTTTGCCAACATAGCTGCATGCTCGCTGAGGAGTGGAGGCACTAAAAAAAACTCACTTTGCCAGTGCAGCTACATGCTTGCTGAGGTGTGAAGGTACTAAAAAACACTCATTTTGCCAGTGTAGCTGCGTGCTCGTTGAGGTGCAGAGGTACTCTTAAACACTCAACACTAGCATGACTATATGCTCACTGAAGCATAAGGAATTGATGACTTGATTAATTACCTAAGGCATGAGATCACCACATTCACAGCTCACATACGACCAATGGTTCGTAGCTCTCATGTGACTTGGATTTTGGATTCCACTATCAACACTATTCAAGCTTGGAAAATATAGCATTCCATCAAAGGATTGTGAAGAATTTAGCTACTCCAAACCTCAACCAATAGCCTTTATGCATAAATAATCCTAAAATTGAAGCTACATTTGAGCTGAAGTTTGGTCTAATTCACCTACTACCTATATTTCATGGTCTAGTTGGAGAAGATCCTTACAAGCACTTGAAGGAGTTCCATTTGGTCTACTAAGCCATGAAGCCTCAGGGAATTTCAAAGGAGCAGATCATGTTGAGAGCCTTTCCTTTCTCTCTAGCTAATTTAGTTAAAAGTTGGCTCTACTAACTTTCTCTTAGCTCTATTAGCACATGGACTGAAATGAGCATAGTGTTCTTAGAAAGATGCTTTCTTGGCTCTAGAGCTATTAACATCAAATAAGAAATTTACAGCATCAGACTATTGGGTGGAGAGACCTTGTATAGGTATTGGAAAAGATTCAAGAGGTTGTGTAGAAGCTGTCCATATGACCATATCATTGATGAGCTCTTAATCCAGTATTTCTATGAAGGTCTACTACCTATGGACTAAGTATGATAGATGCTAAGTGGAGGGGCCTTGGTAGACAAGACACCTGATGCTACAAGGATGTTAATACCAATATGGCTATTAATTCTTAATAGTTTAGCAGTAGACTAGATTATGTAGTGAAAAGGGTAAATAAGATACACACATCTAATCTTAAGAGACAAATGACAAATGTCACCTAAATGGTTTAATAACTATAGCAAACTATAGGGCAAAGATAACCAACAGTAGTAGTAATAGTGTGTGGAATTTGCTCAGTCTTTGGACATTACACTAAAGCATGCCTAAGCTTCTAGGAGGCTGACCCCTTTTAGTAGCAAATTCATGTAATAAGGATTGGATTTCCAAAACACAGAGGATTTCCAACTCAACCCCAATAAGCATACAACCCATATTCCAACACTTATAACTCTAGTTGGAGAGATCATCCTAATTTGAAATATGAAAATAAGGTTGGGTAGCAAACTTTATTTCAGTAGATGCAACCATATCAGACCATGCAGCCATCATAGATGTAGCCATATCAAACCATGCAAAACCAATAGTAGAACCATGATTCATCTTCAATTAAAGCCTTAACAGACTTGATTAAGAACATGACTCAAAACAACCTATAATTTTAGCAAGAGATTAAAGGAGATATTCAACAAATGAAGCAAGACATCAACACTGGACTTTAGATAGTAGAAACTAGAATAACTAACTTAGAAACTTAAGCTGTAAGCATATTGCCCTCCCAAATAGTCCTAAACCCTAGAAAGAATGTTAATGCAATATTACTGATGAGTGGTAAAGAAGGGAAGGCCAAAGTTGAGCAAACAATTTTAGTGAAAGCAGAAAAATATTTCAGAGCATAATGAGGTAGAAACTACCAAACAAAAAGGCTGTTCTCAATCACCTTTAGTCTTTCCTCCCTCTTTCCCTCCCTTCCCTAGCAAATTGGCAAAGAAAATCAAAGAAGAAGAAGAGAAAAGCATCCTAGACAATTTACAAAAAGTGGAAGTGAATAGTGAACATACCCCCACTAGATGTGATTAAACAAATTCCTAGGTATGCAAAGTTTCTTAAGGATTTGTGCACAATGAAATTGAAAGACAATGAAAAAATAAGCATCGGGGAGACTATTGCAGAAAAATACCCCAAAAATATAAGGATCCAAGTCCCTTCACTATCCCATATTCCATTGGTCGATATTATTCTACACATGCCATGCTAGACTTAGGTGCATCCATAAATGTCATACCTTATTCTATTTATGCATCTTTGAATTTAGGACCATTAAAGAAAATAGATAATGTGAATCAATTAGCAAATAGATTTAATGTGATTTCTATAGGATTACTTGAGGATGTGTTGGTGTGGGTTAATGCTTTCATCTTCCCTGCAAATTTTTATACTTTGAAAATGACTAATGATCTACCAACCAATACCTCAGCTCCTATCATTTTAGGAAGACCTTTCATGAAAACATCTAAAACAAAATTTGATGTGAATGTTGGTTCTCTTACTATGGAGTTTGATAATGATACTTTACATTATAATATTTTTTATGATGCCAAGGAATATTCTCTTGATGACTATTTTATGTGCTTTATTGATGCTATTGCCACTAACCCTTTAGTGCAAGATGTTGATGTTGATGTTCTTGACTCCATTATCAAAGCAAAATTAGATTCATCTAGCAGCCAGAAATTCAAGTAGTTGAAGGTGGATTTTAAAGTTCATGGATGGCAAGTAAATTTTGTGATATTAAACTTATGTTTGGTTGGGTGGAATAAATATTAATGGGAATAGAAAGAGGAAACGAAGTGGTAATGAAAAGGAGAATGGAAGCCTATTACTTTATTTAGTATGTCATGAAAATAATTGAGGTAATATTATATTCCACTGTTTGGTATGAGAATAAATTAAAACAAAGGAAAGATAGTGTAAATAGAAAGACTAAATTACCCTTAAAAAATTAAATTAAATTACCCTTAATATATTAAATTTTATATATTAATATTAATTT
>JANHAO010017168.1:0-14090 GCA_026873985.1 Saraca asoca
CAAATAATCTTTGATTCAATATTTTCTAAATGAAGTAGAAAAATCATTTGAAGAAAACAAAATTTTATAAAATTGTTTTTCACTTCAAAAATCGATTTCCACATCGATTTCCATTTTAAAATGTCTACACATCGATTTCTAAAGAACAATTTTTGAAATTGTTTCAAATCGAAGGTTAAGAAAAAGTCTTACTTTGATGCAGTAATCAATGCAAAAGCTATGAATGATAGACTGTATTTCGATTACCATACCGATTAATTAGTTGTAACCACTTGTAATCAATTTCATAATCAATGCAATAACTGAAAATTAATTATTTTGTTATAGATGATTATAGCAGTTACAACAACCCAATTTCCTTCTCTATTTAAATGATTTTTCATAGTTTTTTTACACATTCAAGTGCAAATTTTTTTTATAAAAGTACTATACAAGTTTTCTTTCTACTTTATTAAGCTTTTAAGATCTAATCAAAGATTGATTGTGTTCATCTTAGATTGTTTCATATCTTCATTTCAAACCAGTGGTATTGTATTACTTAATCTTTCTTATTCTATTTCTTTTTATTTAAGATTTCTAGGAATTTAGAAATCTGTATAGATTAGCAAAAGCTTATTCAATTCTTGTGTTTTTGTTTAGGTCTTGTTATAATTCTTCTAGACTAGCAAGAATCCTGTTTAATTACTTGTGTTGCTATTGATGTAAACTAGCAATTTAAGAGATTGGTAAATCCTGATAGTTTTCTTTTAATTCAAGAGGTCTTTTAGTTGAGAAAGATCAAATAGAGTAGACTTGAATTACCGTTTCAAGTCAAGTTGAACCACTTTAAAATTTTCTATTTTCTGATTTTCACTCTTTATTGCATAATTGTTATTTTTTATCACTTTACATTTAATCTTGCTAATCATAACCTTATCTACTGCATCAATATTGAATCCAAATATAATACAAAGGTGTATATAAATTCTCTAATAAGAAAAGGGCAAGATCCATTTATATTTCATGATTTGGGACTTGACAATATTGGTTAAGGTTTAAAGTATAGGAGAGATAATATTATGAATGCCTATGAGGGTTATGTTGGAATCTTCATAGAGGCTTGTAAGAGATGTAGGGATAGTGAATAGGAAGTTGTAGAGCTATGGTTGAGAGCCTACACATACATTATCCTATGATTTTTTATTTATAGTGGATCTCTTGTCATTTTTTATTTTTTGTCCTAAAGTTTAGGGATTTTTTCATGTCAAATTCCTTGTTTGTTATTGCACAACTTTGATTGTTTTGATTGCCTAATGCTAATTTGTTTGGCGTTGGGATATTTTTCTCAAAAAATGGTATCATAATGGGTTTTGTTCCATGTGTAAGTAGTAATTCAAAATAGTATGAAATTGGTTTGATGTTGCATGAGAATTTTAGCATGATGAATGATGATGTTGTAGAGCTAGTTTGATTATGTTAATGAGTCAAAGATAATAAATAATGATGCTATGAAGATGGAGTTCAATCTTGCACGAGTTGAAGATGATGAATGATGATGTTGTGGAGGTAGCTAGTTTAATTTCGATTAGAATTGAGATGATGAATGATGATGCTATTGAAGTCATGGTTTTGGCCTATACAAGAATGAGAAAGTTGTATTTGATGATGGAGATGAAGATTTGGGAAAAACACCAGTGGTAGGAAAGAGGGACAAAACCTATACTGCATGTATGCTTGGAGAAAAAGATTTATACAGACATCACTGTTGGCTATGATGAGTACCTATTGTGTGTGTATTTTGATTATTTAGTTTGTGAGAATGTTTGTGAGGTTTTGTGTTCCTATAGAAGATTGAGATGCTTGCGAATAAAAAGATTACGTGTTTTTGAAGATTTGGTTTGTGAGAGTGTTCACAAGGTTTAGTGTTCCTACAAATGATAGGGATGCCTATAGATGAGATCATAGATAAACTTTAGTGAAGCTTGTGATGCTTGATTAAAGTGGAGCTACCTGATAAAAAAATGGTTGTAACAATAATGGACTTTCATGGTTAGTACCCTATGAATGGTCTTTTTTTAGCAATGTGTCAAGGTAGAGATTGTCGTGTTTGACCCCAATTCTAATTATTGTCAATTAGTGTTATTTTCTTACTATGAGTTATTTTCCTATTCAAGTTAGGTTTTTGCATTAGAGTGGGATTGTGAATGCTTATCAATCAAATATTTTGGGTTATAAATATTTGTATTAGTTAAGATGGAGGTATAGGAAAGATAATATTGTAAGTTCCATAAGGGTTACATAGGAACCCTCATAAAGGTTTGTGAGAGATGTAGGGATAGTGGTTAGAAAGTTATGATACTATGGCTGAAAGCTTACACACATTATCCTATAATACATTGGATCTTTTCTTATCATCTTCTCATCTATGGTTTTTTTTCTTAGAGTTTGGGATTTTTCCATGATAAATTACTTGTTTGTTATTACACAACTTTTATGGTTTTGATCATCTAATGCTAGTTTGTTTAGAGCGAGAATATTTTTCCCAACATAAGGTAACATTCTTCCTATCAGAGATGCTAACATCTCTTCCAAACACCTATCCTTTGAAACTGAATCCAAGTAAATGGGTTGTCTACGACCACAATTTGTCTAATGGAACTATCCTTAATGGCTCCATGATCTTACCCAACACCCCTTCGATTTGCAAGATAATGATTCCATTAAGATTGGTGAGTATATCTCCATTGAAGTCAAAATGGGGAGGTGTGGAAGAAAATCTCTTGAGAAAAAACCATAAGCATAGAGCTGCAACTAAGGGCAAGGTGTTTGATGATGTAAATTCAATTGAATTTCAATAGAAATCTGAAGTGGCTGGTGAGAATGTTGAGGCAGTGGTCGAGCCTGTGAGGAAACAAGGTGGAGAAGGACAAAAAAAGGATTGGAGCTTAAAGTTATGGAAGAATTGAACAAGGTTCAGAATGTTGATGAAAACATGAAGGATGGGGAAGAATCTGAGCATGTAGGTGCTTTGTCACAGAAAATGGAGCCAATTATAAATAAACGGGTAACCTAAAATTTGAAGAAGCAGCAAAGCATGATTATGATTTCTAATTTGAGTTTAAGAATTGTTCAAAAAATTCTAGTGGGAAACATGGAAAAGAAATGAACAAGAAATAGAAATCTAGGGCTAGCACCAAGAGGAAATTTCACGAATAAGATTTTATTGCAACCTAAGCTATTAATTTACTTAACAAGGAAAATGAGGAAGAGCAACCAAGTTGTTGATGGTGGATTTCAGTTACACCCAAATTTAGCTAACGGAAGGGATTCTTTCAAAACCTAAGCTATTTAAGAGAGGTGAATGACGAGAGACGGCAGGAGGAGGAAGAAAGAGAAGGGGTTGAAACATAAAGTTTAACGTTGTTCGGCCAAATCCAAATGGCACCGAATCTTACGTCCACAGAGATGTTTTATTAATTTGAAGGGGTTTTTTTTTTTACAAAACTTTGGCTATAGTTTCTGGCAAAGTTTCTACTTATCTCTTTTTCTTTTTTTTTTTCTCTATATAAAGGTTCTAACCTTCCCCTATTTATAGAAGCATAGAGGGGTACAAATGGAACTAAATAAACTGTACATCTATTACATTAAAAATTAAATGTACAAAACTACCTCTAGTATTGCAAACTGGCCTCTACAGTTTACTTTCTGCATATGGGGCTTAATGGTTGTATTTTGCAAAATGGAGATGTAAGTTGCCTGTTAGTCATATGCTCGACCTTAGCAGACTTCTAGTTGGATAAGGCTATGTCCTAGCGAGCTTGAGCTTATGTGTTGAGACTGTTGCTGGCTTGCAACCTCGACCTTGTTCAATTAACAAGTTTGAATTGTTAGTGAGCTGGCACTCCTTTTGCAGTGACCTCATAGTTTGGCAAGCTCATCTTTTTTGCATACTTGGCTCCTTTTGGGCTTTTGCTAGCCCACTCTATAGTGCCAGATTCTTCTGATAACATTAGCCCTTAACTTTCAGTTCACTTCGAGGACTGGGAGTTAGACTTCTGCTGGCAAAAGCCCATTCTGCTGTGATATCCCGTAACTCTAGTCTTTATCCCACACATTCACTTCCCTTTGCGAGGCATGACTTTGGCAAATTGGGGCCTTACGAAACTTAAAAGGCCGCTTGGATAAGTTTCTACTATTGTATCCTTATTCGGCCCATTTTGCTCAAAAAACCAGAAGATATTTTTAATCTCACTCATAGGTGACTGTGCAGTCAAAGTCATTCGGGTTAGCCTATCGCTTCATTTTTTCCAAACGATATGTGTTTGCAGTCATTAGTGTGCCAACCTTGTTTTCTTTCGAATCATTAAATGAGAGTGGTTGGGAGTTCCTTCTGGACTCTTCGGCAAGATCAGGCTGAGTTTATTTAAAGCATAGGGAGCCCTCTTCTTCCTTCAAAGAGTGATCAAATGGAAGTTTCAAATAAGCCTCTTGATTTTCGGATATTCCACCTTCCAAGTGAGGCATGTATGGTCTACTGCATAAGAAGTTTTAAAGCCAATACTTCTTTAGAAATGTGGAGAGATCTTATATGAATCTTAGGTTATATCCTCACGATTGTGAGGTTTAACTGTTTCGGTGGGCTTTTTTGGCCTTCCTGGTTTTAGGGGGGAAACTGAGGAGGAGCTTGCTACTAAGGAAAGGGGCTGGAAGAAGAAAGTTAGGGACTTAAGCGAGCTCGTGAGTTTCCAACCTGCAAAGGTTTGTCTCTCAGTGGATAGCCCTCTGATTGGTGGGAACTTTTCCCTTTTGCAACAATCTTTCTTCCAAAAGAAACTAGCTATAGCTTTCTCAGACTTGCATTTTAACTCTTTCTGATGTAAATGAACCTCATTGAGGCTTTTAAATGAATAAAATTTCCTTCTTTTTCTTTCAAGTATTTGGCTACTCGTTCCATGACTTTTAGATGATAAATATTAATTTTGCATATAAAAATAACTAAATAGCCAATCGATAATGATTTTTAATCGAGAAATAAGCTTGGGCTAAGTATATTGAATGTGAGCAATATATGAGTAGGTCGCATGGCATTAAGGCATCTGGTCGCATGAGAACTGTGAAATTTAGATCACATAAGAGCTGTGAGATTTAGGTCGGTATGAGAGCTAAGAGATTTAGGTCGCATGCATATGATAGCTAAGAAAGTGGCTCGTATGCAGGAGCTTCACGTTGCACACATGTGGTGGCTAAGAAAGTTGCTCACATGTATGGTAAGATCGCTACATGTATGCGGTGGCTAAAAAAGTGGCTTGCATGCACGAGCTTTAAGTCACACATATGCGGTGGCTAAGAAAGTTGCTCGTATATATGGTAAGATCGTTATATGCATGTGGTGGCTAAAAAAGTGGCTCGCATGCATGAGCTTTAAATTGCCATTGTATTAGTGAGATATTGGGGGATAGGTTACACTAATGCGATGCCTATCTGGTCACAATTTTTCTTGGAGGGATGGCAAACTCACTTTTTAATAGCTAGATAATAAGTTAATATTTTTTAAAAAATTTACACCAATCTAGCAAATGTAGGACTTAGACTGCTTTTTCATACCACATTGTAGAATCAATATATAGTTCTCACCATGGCTGACGGCTGGTGCTTGGGGCCCTGCTAAGGCTGGGGAGGCTATTGCGCTACAGGCCGCAGTACATACTCCTTCAAGCACCCTTTCTTAATCAAATCCTTAATAGCATCTCTGAGAGCTCGGCAATTTGAAGTGTTATGCCCTACTTCATTGTGGTATACAAAGAATTTGTTTGTGTTTCTACCTGCGCGAGGAGTCTGCAAGGGAGCGGGAGTCCCAAAGTCCTCTCTACTCCTTTCTGTTACATAGATCCTATCAAGAGTATCTGATAAAACACTGTAGTGCTCATGGTGAGCTGGTTGTTTAGCCTTGGCCCTTTTCACGAATTAAGGGTTGGAGCCACTCTTTGTGTCTTCAGAACTATTCCTCCTCTTATTTTGGCCTGGGCTGCCCAGTTCAAACTTTTTTGTATCAAAAATCTCTTCCCACCTAATTTGTTTAGTAGCTTGATCATAGAACTTTCCCAGGTTTGCTACTGGGGACTTGTATATACTTTTATACAACTTGCCATCTTTACGAAGCCTAGCAGATATTGTCATCAAGATGCTTTCGTTAGGTGAGCTCTCCACATTGTCGATCTCGCGCCTAAATTGAGCGTTGTAGTCTTTCAAAGATTCATGCTTGTGCTGGAAGATTGTGGCCATGTGATAGGGGGCACGAGTTACCTCTTTAGTGCCTGTAGTGGTTGACAAATCTTTAATGGCATTCCTCCCAACTATCAATATTGTGGGCTAGGAAGTTCCTGAACTTGGCTCGGGGGGCATCTCCCAGTGTGATAGGAAAGACACGACACTTGATTAGAGGATTACTTGTCCAAAGATCCATTTGATCGTTAAACATGTCCAAGTAATTGTGCAGGTCATTGTTTACATTGTACAATGAAAAGGTAGAAATTTTAAGCTTCTACGGGAGGGGCTCCATTTCGATCTTCCTAGAAAAGGGAGTTTGCTCCTTGGCATGACTCTGCTCACCTCGAGCTTGGGGGTGCACCTTTAGTTGTTTCACCCTTTGGAACAACTCTTCCATAAAAAATGGCAATCTTTTAGATTTTTGATTGGAAGCCTGGCGGCTTCTCACATCCTCCTCGTCATGTAGATGATGACCTGAAATGTGCTTGTGACTAGCTCTATTCAAAATTCCAGCTCATTGCTACTGGGAAACATTTCCAAGTTCGACAACTTCAACCTGCCTTTGCACACCTTGAGTCTATGCTTAAGCCAACATTTGAAATGCTTCAGTCATCCTCCTTATCGAACCCTTGAATGCTTCCCAAAATCGGTGCTATGCTTGCACTTCATCAGTCTCAAGGACAGTGACGACGGGTTGGTGATGAACTGGGGAGGCCAAACCATTAGCAATTCTGGCAATAGAGGAACTTGCAGTCTGACCTTCCAACTGGTTGTCGAGGGCACCAGACTTCCTAACAGCTTTTCCTCTGGCCATTATGACTGCGCAAGAGATGGACCAAGGAAATAGAAACAATTAGAAGACAGATGGGTCCTATTAAACGTGACAAAATATTGATGATGGATTTTGGTTACACCCAAATCCGGCCAACGAAAGGGGTTCTTTTGGGATCCAAGCTATTTTTTGGTTGTTAGGGGAGGTGAATAATGAGAGACAGCAGGAGGAGGAAGAAGGAGAAGGGGTTGAAACACGAAAGTTTATTATGGTTCGGCCAAATCTGGATGCACCAAACCCTACGTCCATAGAGATGTTTTATTAATTTGAAGGAGTTTTTTTTACAAAGTTTTGGCTATGATTTTCGATAGAGTTTCTACTTATCTCTTTTTTTTTCTCTGTATAAAGGTTCTAGCCCCCCTCCCATTTATAGAAGAATGGAAGGGTACAAATGGAACTAAATAAAATGTACATTTGTTATATCAGATATTAAATGTACAAGACTGCCTAGAGCACTGCAATCTGGGCTCTGCAGGTTGCTTTCTACGTGTAGGGCCCGATGGTTGTATTTTGCAAAATGGTAGTGCAAGTTACCTGTTAGTCTTATGCTTGACCTCAGCAGACTTCTAGCTGGGTAAGGCTGTGTCCTAGTGAGCTTGAGCTCATACGTCAAGATTGTTGTTGGCTCGTGACCTCGAGTTTGTTCAATCAGTGAGCCCAGATCATTTGCGAGTTGGGGCTCCTTTCACAATGACCTCGTAGTTTGGCAAGCTCGTCTTTTCCGCCATACTTGGCTCCTTCTGGACTTTTGTTAGCCCACTCTGTAGTGCCAAATTCTATTAATAACACAAGTATAGGAGAATGTAATAAGGATGACAAGGCAATGGTAGATCCTAGTCTCAGCGAAGGTTATGATAAGGAGAAGGATAGATTTTGTGGTGTCAAAGAGACTTCAAGTGAGAAAGGATCAAAGTTGTTCTATACAAACCAAGGATGGTAAGGTAGAAAGGTTTGATTTCTTAGAGGTTTCCTTGTCAAAAAAGATAACTTATGAGACCAAAAAGATGTTAATTCTATGATATTGAAAGGTAAGCAAGTTTGTGAATACATTGCAATGTAGAAAAATGAGAAGGGTAAATGACATTGCAATGCAAAAGGATGAGAAAGGTAAATTGCATAAGGGATAGAGGAGAACATTTTCTGTTTTTCTGGTAATTAGACTTTCTTTGTTGTTTTTATCCATGTATGTATCTTTTATTTGTAAATGTATTGCAACTTAGTTTTGTCAAAATTGTTTTCTACTTTAATCATTCTATCATCCATGACAGGACAAGAGCTACTAATATCCAAACTATTTAATTTGTTTGAGTTAGTTAATTTTCTTTAATTGTCCTTTTAAGAGTTAATATATGCCAATTCTCCATCCTTGCAAGAGTATAACTTGAGTTAGTTATAAACCCTTGAAACACCAAAAGGCATGATATGACAATGGTTGTTTGGAAGATTGTTTATTATTTAGGGTCTAATGGAGTTTAATTAAGGCAATAATTCTTAAAGATAATCATTTGTATGATGGAATTTCTCTCTTTCTCTTTCTCTCTTTTTGACAAAATGGAATTTAGATCAATCTTGACAAGTGAGTTTTAAATAATATTGTTCATTTGTGTTCCATAGATACATCACAGATTAGATATTAGGGATGTGCAAAATAGATAAATTTTATGCAATGACTGACTATATCCAGATCACAATCTCCTTGCTCATCTAATCTAGATTAAAATAGTTAAAGGCATAAAGTACAACCGAGCAAATCTATTTTGTTGATGATAATAAGGTTTGGTTGATGTGCTTATATGCTTTCCAATGGGTAACTTATGCTTTTAAGGCACTAAAAAATTCTCATTATTTTACATGGTTGGAAAAATTATGTTATTACTATACAGGGTAGTTGGTTCCTTGTGGATGCTATGTTATAAATTGCTCAAACTTTGCCTTCTTAGGAATATAATTGTACACTTTGTTTTGAAAATAGATCCATTTAGACTTTTGTTTTAACAATGATACTTGGAGTAAAAAATCTTACTAATGGCTATATTGGATGATGCTGCATATGCTCTCTTAGCCTAGAATACAATTTAAGAAGTGGATATTGTGAATCCAATTTCAATAGGATTATGACTCATCTTTGAGTGAGCAAATTCTATAAGAATTTTCATTGCAAAATGCAAATAGCATTACTATTTTAATAATTAGGTCCTATTTAAAGAATTGGAAACACTTAAAAAGACCTTGAAAGGAATAATTTGATAGTGTTGTTACCTACCTTTTTAAATTACTACTAACCATTAAGTTTTTTTTCCGTGACAATGTTTTCCACAATTACAACAAATGCCGACTCTAATATACATGTGAAAGATGTCAAAGTTTCTCATTTCTTTCCCATCAGCTTCTACAAACATATAGTTACATATGGTTAACCTTATGAGCTCCACCTAAACTAGAAATGGAAAACAAAGATCGACCATAAGTCTCCCTAGACCTCCATTTCCTTGTATGCCACATTTATGGAGTTTGGTTTAGAAGATTAGGGCTAGAGGATACTAGGCAAAATGATCACTTTTTACTTGAGATCTATTAACATATATGTAAGCCAACACCCTTGTGTTATTTTGAATCTCTTGAGCTTGTTTTCCATTATGCACATTTGTATTCGAAGAGTAAAAGTAACCAAAAACTTGTGACTAATGGTTCACATAATTATACCTTATAGTTGCACTTGTATAGATTGCATATCCCTTAAGGGTATGTGTTATTGTAAACTTGCTGAACAGGTTGAGCAATTCTCTGCATTTAATTTTTATTTCTCATAAATCAATCATAAAGCAATAAGTTTTTTTTGGAATGTGGTTTAAGGATTGGATTGGAGATTAGGGATTTAAGTAATTGAAAACTTGGTGATCTCTCATGTATTAAAAATTCTCTCAAATGAATTTACAATGACCTTTTTTTTTTTTTTTATCATATTATGCTCTATACATAATTCTAAAGTTTATTCCCTCCATAAAGTAAGGCATTTGAAATTAAGGGCATATTTGTTTTGGTGGAAAACATTTTCTATAAAAATAATCTCATTCATATGTTTAGTTATAAAATATTAAGATAACAAAAAATATTCTACTTGTTTAATATTAAATGTGAAGAATGCGGTGGAAAGCATCCTCTTATTTAGAGAGAAATTTGCTTTCCTCCACTATCATGATAACATGCATTATTGTTTAATAGCTTTATTAAATTTATAATTTAGTTTTTATAATTTATTTTGCATAATTATATTCCAAAGTGTCTATTAAATTTACATACTAGTATTATATTTTTACTGACTTGTTATGTTTATTTCATCAAAACTCATTTACTAATCTTTAATTATCATATAAAAAATTATCTTTATTATTTTTAGAAGAAGAAAAAAGAATCTACATAAGTACATGTCACTAAGAATTTAAAAGTTTAAGTTTTTTTTCCCTGACATTATTGATAAAAAACAATAAAAAAATTAAAATCCAATTAGATTCTAAGTTATTGCTCGTTTAGTTGGATGGAATGAGAATGTGAATGTGAATTGAATGGAATGATCATTTTATAACTTTATTTGATATGGTCAGGAATGGATTGATCATGTTTACCACAACAAAAGGAAATGTGAAAATAGATTGAAAAAAGAGTAATAAATGACAATAATATCCTTATAAAAGTAATAGATATCTATACAATTTAATAATTTAAATTAAATATTTTATTATATAATTTAATATAATAAAAATGTATTTATATGATAGATAATAAAAATGTCATATTTTAAATTCTATTATCAAATTTATATTAAGAATTTTTTTCTATAATAAGACAATAATAAATTATAATTAGTCAATTTTATGTTTTATTATATAATTTTGTTGAATAAATAGTATTTATTTTATAAATAATACAAAAATAATTCTTTTCAATTATATTATTAAAAACCTAATTATCAAAATATTTTTATAGGAAAAGTATTGAAAACCTAATGTTGTTTTAATATTTATTAATATAAGGATATTTTTTAAAGATATAAAATATGTAAGAGATAAGAGTATAAAAAAAATCAATCTCTAGATGATAAATTAACCCATTTCATTACTCTAGTGATGGAATGAAAAGTTTATTATTTAATGGAATGATCATTCCTTAAGAAATGCATACTCCCATTCTATAGTACATATCAAATATGTTTTTTCGTTGTTCTTATTTTATTCTATTGCATCTCACCAAACATGTTATTAATTTGTGTTACTTAAATTTAATATAAATTGATAATAATAATATAATTATAAATTATTTTAAATTTTAAAATATAATTATATAAAATAATATTATAAGAATTAAATTAAATAATAAGTGAAATTATAACCACTGACAGTTTTATTAATCTTAAAATCTTAAAAAGTAAAAGGGATCCAAACAAGAATTGCAGGCCTCGCGGGAATTGATACTTGTGTGATATAGGGCATGCTAAACTAATTTAAGATTAGCAACCCACATGGCGCTCTCACATTGAATTTGAATGATAAAGATATTTCAACTGCGCACTTAAAAATGTGTATACACACACATTCGTGCCAGGAGAATGATTTGGATAGGCTTTTGATCCGACATTAATAAATCGATTGATAATAATTTTTTTATTTATTTATAATTTAATTAAAATTTTATATAAATCATAAATTAATTCATAATCTATATAAAAAGAGTCAAATCTAATTTATTTATTTATCTATGTAGTAATAATTATTTTATATTTTTTTATTGTTATTATTTTTCTTATCATTATAATTACATTTTATTATTATTGTTAAAATAATTTTTTATTATAAAATTCTAAATTATATTTTAATTCCACCATTAAAAATTTTTTTATTAAAATTTTAAATTATATTTTTAAAATATATTGTTTGAACAATAAAATTGAAAGAAATAATAAATTAAGAATGAAATATTTTTATTGTCACACTCTTTTTTTTAGGTTCTTTTACATATTATACATACAATATGTATAAAAATAAAAATCGAATCAATGAGACCCGAAAATGATATTTGCTTAAAATTTGAAATATTTAGAATAAAAAAAGGTACACTTTATCTCAGATTTTGGTATTTATTTAAAAAACTTAAAAATTTACTAAAATAAATAAATAACTATCAATATTTAAATAGAAAAAACTAAATTTAAATATATTACATAAATCAATATTAATTTGCTCTTCAAAATATTTGCAACTACAAATATCTTTACAAAAATTAAAATACTAAACATGTCATTTTTTTAATCCTACAAAAGATGTTAAATATATTATTTTTTATCCTATTAAAACATCTAATATAAATATAAACAGATAAACAGTTATATATAGATTGACTCTTATTTAATAGAGCCAATAATGATGAAGCCACACTTATCCAAAAGCTTATATGCATGAATCATAATAAAGATAAATAAAAAAAATATAGGTCCCAATTTTGAAGTCCATCAATGTGTGTGACTATATATATATTAAGATTTTGAAAATTTTGATTTTATATTTATTTTTATTTAATTTAATATAATAATTTTATTTAAAAATATTCATTTTAAATTTTCAATAAAAAATAAATTAAATAAATTATGAATAAGTATGGATGAATCTTTTATTTAATGTTTATCCATTTATTTCATCGGTTATATATATTATAAATAGATATGAATAGAATAAAAAAAGAATACGTTTATAAATATTCATTTATTTTGCCAGCCTGACACCCACATTGTATTGTCTTCCTCGCTCTTTCTTTAGATGAACAGGCTTGTCTCTGTCTTTCTTTAGATGGACAGGCTTATGTAACGGACAACAGAACATCCAAACGCTTCAAACAAGTGAATTTCTTTTCTTTTCCTTCTTTTTTTAGAAACAAAACCTTAACCCCATTAAGGCAGAAACGTAGAAGAGAGATAAAAAAGTACTTCCGGATCAAACAAGTGTTTTTTTTTTTTTTTTAATAGAAGCAAAACCTTAACCCCATTAAGGCATAAACGTACGAGAGAGATAAAAATGTCCATTTAATCTTTCAATTTTTTTATTTATTAATTTTTAATTAAAAAAATAATTTTCTATTTTTAAAATCCATTATTTCAATAAATTATATATATATCTCTTTTCTAAATTTATTTCTTTAATTTTTTTTAAATCTAGGGAGCCATGTTCAGAAGAAGATTAAAATAGGATAGAACTAACTAAATCATTGTCATAATGGTGTAAAATTATTCCTTATGCCCTTCTAACCCTTAAAAGGATATTTAAGATCTATGATTTTCACACACTTTGATTTGACGATGATGAATCCATTGCATTGCAAATGACGCTGGTATATATGGATTTCTCTCTCTTTATCCCTTTCTTTCTGAAACATGCTTAATAATTTTGATGGATTTTTTCATGTGTTTATTGTGGGCAGAGAAAGGACTAATATATATATATATATATATATATATGTATGTGTGTGTGTGTGTGTGTGTAACTCTTCCCTTAATCTGATGCATCTATCAAGTATCGATTGTTTAAGTTCATGATTATTTATTATTAGAACCTTCTTATTGTCTAAGTTCATGAGTCTTTTAGGTTTTTAAAAGAGTTCAAATTCATTGATCATGTATATTCATTGTATTTTAAAAATTCATACATCTAGAAATTCATGCATCTAAATACAAGAACTTCATACATCAAGAGTCTCCCATTAGTTATTAAAATATAATGGATGGATGAGATTTATTTTATTTTATTAATAACTTCCCCACTATAGGAAGTAACTTGCAAGCCTCAATCGCTTAATTTCAGACCACTTATTAAGTTACCAAACGATAACTATCTAACATTCTCTTACTTGGCCTAAAAATTAAATGAAACTAATACTTAAATGTAAGTATGATGCATTATAACCTTAAGCATCAAAACTCATCCTCCTAAAACATCATAATTACCTCAATATGATAAAACACTAAATG
>JANHAO010017169.1:0-14078 GCA_026873985.1 Saraca asoca
CAAGATCAAATAAGTAGACATTATTAACTCTATGTCCTACAAGCTTAAGTTGGTTATCACTACCATTTACAACTAAGCATTTATTAGAATTAAGGATAACCTTATTCCTTTTATCATAAAACTGACTTATACTAAATTGTGTTTTAAGCCATCTACATACAGAACATCATTTATGCAACAATTTGAAGACTTACCAATCTTACCAATCCATTTGACCTTTCTTTTAGAGTTATCTCTAAAAGTTACTGTTTGGGTATTTTATGGTCAGAGCCTATGAAGGCCCAATGGACCAGATCAGGACATAGATACGACCCAATCTAGAATGAGGTCGCTGAAGCTGAGTGATAGATTGTGCGGTGTGAGCTCAATGCCTTCAGTAGACTAAGTTCGCAGTGAGCTCCCCCTCCCCCCGGCGCAATTGGAAACAGTTAATGTCTGACAGACAATCTGAACACTCCTCCAACTTACAAAAGTAGCCTCTAAAGTCTGATAATGATTTGTCCTACATTTATTACTCGGCGTCCAACATTTATTGCCTAATACAGATGTAATCATAGTTTTACAATGATAAATTATAACTTGTAACCTTCCTAACTCCTATAAATAGGAGGCAAGTCCATTGTAACTGAAATAGAGAATACATGCAGAAAGTTTGCTAAAATAGAGATAGAATTACAAGTGCTATAACTCCGCAAAAGCTAAGTAGAGAAACAATGTCAGAAAGTAAATACAATCACTGTGGACATGAGGGCCATACTGGCTTTAGTCGAACCATAATAAAACCTTATGTTTCATTCTTGCTCTTCTTCTTCTTGTTTTTGTTGTTTCTCCATATCTCCACGTCTTATACAGCAATATAGGTTCTAGAACCCTTAGTTGACCAATTATCAAAATCAACTGTCAATATTTTGGCACACCCAGTGGGACCAGACTACTATTCCAATGTTTCATCAATCAATGGTAATGGTAAAAGGAAAAACAACCAAGAGCTCTGACACTGCTGCAAATCATCTGAGTGGCCATCTAGAGCAACAATGAAACTTGTTAGAAGGAGGAAGTCCAGTTCTAGCAAGCGCTTCTTCCATTCCCCCAGGTGCGACAGTGTATAAGTGTTGCACCAATGCCAGGAGGTGCTTAAAAGTATGATCAGAAAACTCATTGATGCCGTTATGGCACTAACTCAAGCACATACCCACGGAGTCTAAAAGTAAGCTGAAGCTGCAGCGGTGGGAAGAACAAACTAGGGACCACGAAAAGAAGCACAAGTTCAAGGAGAAAAGCCGATAAGGGAAGGACCTCAACGTACAGACTTAACTCACTCCTCCAGTTCATAACCTGAGTCATGGGGTCACCAAGATGGTGAGCATAGGAGAAGCAGATGACCCAGAAACTTGCATCATACTAAAGGAATGCAGTCCACGACAGTGCCAAAGGTTGTCGGTCCAAAACACAAAATTTAGTGGTGGAAGAGTTATTACAAAGGGTCCAGTGACTGGAAAAATGCCCCTCAGCTCAGGATCAATCAGGTCACTACGAGGAAAGGATCCCATTCTCCTAAGAGATTGAGACAGAACCCTTTTCTCACCAGTTTAAAGTCCTGTTATCCCGTCATATGATGGGAAAAATGATCCTTATGACCACTTAGATGCCTTTAACATCCAGATGGATCTTCAGACGACTAACCCACTGGGCAAGTGCCATGTTTTTCTAACTGCTCTTAGAGATGTGCCCAAGGTGTGGTTCAAAAACCTTCCAATTCACAGCATTAGAAGCTAGGAGGAGTGTCAGAAGAAATTATTGACCAATATAGAGCACTGAGGAGATAGCTTGCTCCATCTTGTCATCTTGCCACAATTTTTTAGTGGAAAGATGAGTCATTGAAAGATTATATCACCAGGTTCCACAATGAGGTGAATAACGTGGACAACCTTTCAAATTACAGCATTCTGACGGTGATATCAACAGGTCTTCAAAAAGATAGAAAATTATATGAGAGTATTTACAAATCCATAGTGAAAGAACTAGGAGAATTTTACGAGCGAGCTCCAAAAGAGGTTAGATGGGAAGAGACCTTCAGTTTGAATAAACCTAGATAGAGAGGTGAGACAAGTGGTCCCACCTTCAATCAAAGTAGAAAAGGGAATAACCACAGGAAGGCTAAAGTGAGTCAGAATGTTAATGCCGAAGTTTAACCAACTAAGAAGGCAAGGAAGGAATGACCTGAACCTCCAGGTCGCTATGATAGTTATAGCATCCTGTCTAACACCCCTGATAGGATATTTGCCACAAAAAGACATCGAGAGGATTTTGAGCGACCTAGACCCCTAACGACCTTACGCAAGTGCAAGGATGCCAACAAGTTTTGCGCCTACTACAATGATATCGAGCATAACACCTCAGAATGTAGGTCACTCAAAGAATTGATTGTGGACCTAATCAGAAGAGGCTATTTGGGAGACTATGTGGTGTAACCTATAAGGCAGCGACCCCAACGATCTCAATCATCAGCTCAGCCATCCCAGCAGGCCGAGCAAGAGCAACCGATTGTAGTAAGAACTATCTATACCATCAATGATGGATCGTACATTGCAGGAACTTCACGTGGGTCACACGATTGTTACGTGTGAAGTGCAAGTTTTGTCTTGTCCACAGAGTATGAGTCAGAAAGACCCACCAAAAGAGCTAAGACTGCTTCTAAATGCATCATTTTTGTGGATGATGATGCGTGGGGTGTCCGGTCACCCCATAATAACACTCTCATCTTATGAGCAAAGGTTAGTAACACTGAGGTATGGAGAATTATGTTAGACACAGGGAGTTTAGTGAACGTCATGTACAAAGGGTGCTTTAAGCAAATGGGGTTGAATGAAAGCCACCTGAAACCTTTGCCAGAAGCCCTTTTCGGCTTCACTGGGGACGCTATCATCCCAATAAGACAAGTTAGACTTCCTCTTACTCTAGGGGACCAAGATCGTTGAGCCACAATTTTAGCTAATTTCCTAGTTGTTGACTATCCTTCAGCTTACAATATAGTATTAGGGCAGCTCACAATGAATGACTTAGACTTAGTCATGTCCACCAGAACATTAACAGTATGATTCCTAACTTCTAACAGAGTTGGGTGTGTACATTGAGAGTAGTACACTGCCCAACGATGTTACGAAGATGTTGTTAAGATTGGAGAGAAAGGGAAAAGAGTTGATATGGTCTCCAACGAGGAACACCGAGCTTTAAGCATCATGGGAGTAAGTCATGATCTCAACCCCTGTGACCTGGATGTAGAGAGGGAAACAGGACCTATCGAAGAGCTTGAAGAGGTTCGGGTCAGCAAAACAGATAGTCAACGATGTCTCAAACTGGGGAAGAACTTACCCCACAAGATGAAAGTCCAACCGATCGACTTTCTAAAAGTAAATCTGGACATATTTGCATGGAACCATGAAGATATGGTGGGGATTGACCCCAGGATTATGTCTTATAAGTTGAACATAAATCCCCTCCATAAACTAGTTCACCAAAAAAAAAGAGACCACTGACTGCCGAATGATTTACAGCTTTTAAGGAGGAAGTGGACAAGCTCTTAGTGAACAAATTCATTCAGGAAGCCCACTACCCAACCTGGGTAGCAAATCCTGTCCTGGTAAAAAAGAAAAATGGAAAGTGGAGAACATGCATATACTTCACTGATCTTAACAAAGCTTGTCCAAAGGACAATTTCCCATTACCCAGAATTGACCAACTTGTCGATGTAATAGCTAGACATCAGCTCCTTAGCTTCATGGATGCTTATTTAGGATATAATCAGATACCCATGGGGCCCCAAGATGAAGAGCATACCTTATTCATCACCGATCGTGGACTTTACTGTTATAAGGTGATGCTTTTTGGGCTGAAGAACGCAGGAGTGACCTATTAATGGTTAGTTAATAAAATGTTTAAAGAACATATTAGGAGGAATATGGAAGCCTATGTAGATGATATAAAGGTAAAGTCTAGACAGGTCATGGAACATGTGAGGGACTTGGAAGAAATGTTTCATATTTTAAGGAGGTACCGGATGAAGTTGAATATATTGAAGTGTGCATTTAGAGTGTCTTCAGGGAAATTCCTTGGGTTTATGGTAAATAGTAAGGAGATTAAAGTGAACCTAGAGAAAATCAAGGCCTTCCTTGACATGAGGTCTCCAATTGGGGTTAAAAACATGCAAAGTCTAACTGGACGAGTTGCGACACTTGACAGATTTATCCCTAAGGCAACTGATAAATGCAAGCCATTCTTCGACGTGCTAAGGAAGGCCAAGCAATTCCAGTGGACTAAGGAATGTGAATTTTCCTTCCAACATTTGAAGGAATACCTGGGTCGAGCTCCACTGTGGTCCAAACCACAAAAAAGTGAGAAACTTATTCTCTACCTGTGGGTGTCCTAGCATGCTGTTAGTGTGGCTCTTGTTCGGGACGAAAATGGGACCCAACTCTTTGTGTATTATGTAAGCAAAAGGCTGGTGAATGCGAAAGAGAATTACACGCCAATGGAGAAGCTCGCCTATTATCTCGTGATCGCTTCTAGGAAGTTGTGACCTTACCTCCAGGCACATACCATTGAAGTGCTCACTCAATACCCCTGAGGCAAACATTACAAAAGACGGACACCTCGGGGCATCTGCTTAAATGTGCCATCAAACTCGCCTAATTCAATATTCAATACAAGCCAAGGTCAACAATCAAGGGCCAGATGCTATCAGAATTCATTGTAGAATTCACTGGACCTGTGGAGGATGAAGTGGGGACTCTAGAAGAACCATGATAGGAACTTTTCACATACGGGTCTTCTTGCGAGCAGAAGGCAAGGGCAAGAGTATTGTTAATTAGCCTAGAAGGACACAAAATCCTCTGCATGCTTCGATTCGAATTCCAAGCCACCAACAATGAGGCAGAGCATGAGGCATTGCTTGTAGGACTTCGTTTGGCAAGGGAGGTACGAGCTAAAAACCTGAGGATCTTTAGTGACTCTCAACTCATCGTTTGTCACATAAAGGGCAAGTACTAGGCGAAGAGATAAAAAATGGTTGCTTACCTCTAGAAAGTTTGGGAGTTACTTAGTAATTTCCAAAATTATGAGATCAGCCAAGTTCTACAAGCTCAAAATACACAGGCAAATGCATTAGCTCATTTGGCTATAACCAAAGATGCAGATTTCTTGAGTACGGTCCTGGTGGAAACTCTCCTGTCACTGAGCATCAAGCAAAAAGGTGTCCTAACAACAACTATTGTAGCCCAAGACTCATCGATAAGCCCAATCCTAAAATATGATGGCAAGCTCATAGAAAATAAGTTAGAAGCATGCCGAATGCAAGCTTGAGCTGCTAGGTACTGCATTATCCATAACATGCTTTATAGAAGAGGCTTCTTAGCTCCACTCCTTAGGTGTATCGATGGCTCTGATTGTGACATCATCCTTGAAGATATTCATATCGAGCATTGTGGAAACCACACTGGGGGGCTATCTTTGGCTTAAAAGGCACTCCAGCAAGGTTTTTTCTAGCGAACCATGAAAAAGGACACAATTGACCTCGTTAAGCGGTGGGATAAGTGCCAAAGATTCTCCAAAGTTCCTCGAGTTCCTTCAACCAGTCTTCAACAAATGGTTAGCCCCTGACCTTTCATGATATAGGGCATTGATTTAATCGGACCTCTCCCGACAAGTCATGGTAATTGCAAGTGCGTGGTGGTCTCCGTCGACTATTTTACCTAGTGGGCCGAAGCGAAGGAGTTGACTGAAATCTCTTCCTTAAAGATTGAAAAATTTATTTGGAGCAATATCATCTACCGATTTGGAGTCCCTCAGCAGATTGTAACAGACAATAGGACTCAATTTACTAGTGAACAATTCATTAATTTCTATAATGATCTTGGGATTGAGAAAAGCTTCTCAGCAATAGACCATCCTCAAGCTAATGGACAGGTCAAAGTCATAAATAAAATCATCAAATAGATCCTAAAAACAAAACTAGAGGCCAAGAAGGGAGCATGGGTAGACGAGTTACCAAAGGTACTATGGGCCTACAGAACCATAGCTTGTATCACGATAAGAGAAACCCCTTTCTCAATGATTTATGGATATGAAGTGATGATACTGGCAGAATACAAAGTAACTTGTCATCAAAGAGCAACTTTCAATCCAGAGGAAAATGATTAGCTACTCATTGCAAGACTTGACCTCGTTGAGGAGGTAGGAAACATAGCTTGCCTCAAAATCACAACTTATAGAGAGCAGATTGTGAGATATTACAACAAAAGGTACAAACACAGAGCTATAGAATAGGTGACCTCATATTGTGACTTATTCTACCTGAAGCTCACAAGCCCAACAAAGGTACCTTAGGCTAAATTGGGAAGGTCCATACATAATAAAGAAGAACTTGGGCAACTGATCGTATCATTTAGTCAGCATGGATGGGGCTGAACTTTATCAAGCATGGAATGTCAACCATCTCTATTCGTATTATCAATAAGAGCAAACCTAGCTTTGCAACTCTATATTATTGTTTAAACCCGAATAAAGAGGTCTAAAATTCCTTTTCAATTGTGTTTACTAAAAGATCCCCTAATGTACTTCTTGTTTGAGACAAACTGGCCACAGTGCTGATTCTTTCTTCTGCTCGGCAAAGAGCTAAAGCTTAGATAATGTTCTGCCTAGTCATCTCAAAAGGTCCTAAAATTCATCAATTTATTAGTTCGTATTAAGCACTATAATGTCTACCTAGAATAACGGCTCACAATCTAATAACTTCTGTATCCGACCCATTGATCACTTGGCACAACGTAGTAAATTGCCCAATGAATTGTCAATTAAGCATTCAAGACATCTAAATATCAGAAGAACTCTAAATAGTTAGTGCACATAGTGAAGACAAACAAAGATAAGCAAATCACACGAAAATTTATAAAGATGTCTCAACTACATTCAAATTGTCCAAAAGTATATGAAATAAAAGCAAGATTAATACACAACAAAGCAATTCAAGAGGAAGCTAGAGGATAGGGTGGATTCTAAGGAGCTGAGGAGTTTGTAGCAGGCTTAAGCAGATTATCCATCACTTGTTCTTCAGATCTTGCTAAGGCTACTCTTACATCGTGAGCTGTTTTCAACCTGGTCATTATCTCAAGTGAGAAGATCGCCAGCCGTTTCAACACCAAGAGTTGAGGCTACCTTTGCATCCTTAACAAAGTCTTAAATGATTACCTCGATTTCCCCACCAAAGAATGAGAAATCGAAGTCGGGATGCTTCTGCCATAAGGTGTATATGAAACCATCAGTAGTTTTAGAAATTACGGCTTCTTTGGCCTGGGCCACCATGGCTGATGTTTCCTCTTTAACCTTGGCAATCTCTTCCTTGACTTGGGTGACTCTCTTAATAGCTCGCTTCGCCACCTCTTAGGCTCGCGCCGCCTTTTCCTCAGTATGAGCTACCCTTTCCTAAGTAGCTTGCAATTGCCTCTCGCAAACCTCGGCTCCCCTTGCCAAAATGGCCATTTCCTCCCTCTTTTGACTTAACTCATCAAGGGCCCTATGGAGTCCCGAAGATTAGCTAGCCATCTTGTGAGCCAAGGTTCTTCAACCTCCTTTCTTGCAACCTAGTACTTTCCAATCTCTTCCTCAGCTCAACTTCTTCTCTGGTTGCTACCCCTAGGTTGTCCTCGAGTTTACCTCGCTCTACCTCCCAGCTCATAATCTCATATCTCAGCTTTATTGTCTCCAAAGCCCCTTTTTGAAAAGGAACGCAAAAAGTTAGGTTGTATGCTAAAAAAAACAAAAACAAAAAAAAAATGAAAAATGCAATGTCGACCAGAAGGCAGTGACGAGTCAGTATACCTACCAAAGCACTACCTTGTATCCCCTCATCCTCCAGAGACTTCGTATAATAACCCAGAATCTGATCCACATTCTTGTCCATAACACTATAAAATGCCAAAGTCTTGGGTCCCAGGCCTTCAGAAACATCTTCCAGAACGTCTTCAGATTCTTCCCCTAGATCGATAGCAACCCCTTTTCCTTTATCAATCCTTTATCTTTTGGGGAGAGGCTCAGCCGGAACTCCTTCACTGTGATCCAGGGACCTCGATGTTCCCCTCTTAACCTCAAGAGGCCTCAGTTATGAAACAGGGACTAGGGCGAGTATAGTTTCCTTAGCAATCACCAAGGAGGAAAGAAAGCCAGCTTGAGCAAAAGCTGGAGCACCAGTGAAGGAGGAAGGTTGACTGGCCTAAGCAAAAGTTGAAACGCCAGCAGAGGAAGAGGGATGACTAACTTGAGCGGAGGCAAGAATGGTAGAACACCTCAACCTCGCTAAAGCAAGAGGCACGATGAGGTTGACTCTCCCTATATCACTCTGATCCTTGAAGTTCGCTGGAGCGACCTCCTTGGCACCTTGTTCACCAATAGCTGATGAGTTATTAAGAAGCTCAGTACCGAGAGCAGGAGAAAGTTCGCACGTTCGTAAAATCTCATAATCAAATCCCAGGTCATTTTGGAAGTCTTCAAAAGCAATGAATTCATCAAGCACTATGGCCTCCTCTTCTCTTAACTTCGGCCTATCCTTCCCAACTCCCTCTGTAAAAAGCACAACAAAGATTAGCTCGCAATAAGGCAAAAATGAAATCAACTTGCGTGCACTCAGCTCACTTACCAAGATTTGAAACAAAATCAAAATTTTGAAGACGATACAAGGATGGGTAGGAAACATAAAACCAATGGGTCTTGTAGCGCCCCACATTAGATTTCCCCCTAGCCTCCCTTTTAGGCAAGGTTTTCTTATATTTATATAAATGGGCCAAAAGATAATAAATGCCTTCTCACCATCCAATACTCTTGATACCATAGGGATAACTAAAAACCTTGGCTGATGTAGAAGGAAGACTATTTCTCAAATAAATGAGAGCTAAAGAAATCAAACTTAAATATGCATTCAGAGTTAGCTGAATGGGGGAAAGTCTTAGTTCATTCAAAAAATAGATTATCAAGGGGGCAACTTGGAGCCTAAATCTAGCACCAAGGTGTTAGATGCTAATCGCTTTAAATCCTTCAGGAGGGTGAGTAGCATGATCGCTACAAGAAGGTGCTAGCATGCGGCATCCTTTTGGAAAGAAGTACGCTTTAGCTATCCCTTCGAGTTCTCTCAGCTTAACTGTCGAAGGGTGACATATGAAAAGGGAGTGAGCCGTAAACTCCTTAGGCCTGGAGCAAGCTTCAAACTTGCTAGTGACCTCGCCACTCTGAGAGGTCGCACCCCCAACAACGTGAAGTGTTTCCCTGCTATCCTCGGACTTAATTTCTTCATTGATTATTAAGTGGTGGCAGCGTCTACGGGGCAGAGACATCTACACAAAAAGAACAAAAAAAAAGAAATGATTAGGTCACTAGGTGCAAACCAATCCTCAACCTTAAATAACTTGTCCTAAAAAGAAGGTTGCTACCACCTCAAGTCATTTAGACCCAAAACCCAAAAATACAAGAAGGATTTTGACTATTGGACCGATGAGGCCTAGGAAACTGGTTGAAAACTCTACCATCACTAGAAACCCTAATATCTACTAACAAACAAACTAAATATGGCTAAAAGGGAAATACATGAAGTTTAGCCAACATCCTAGTTTTTAACAATAACAAACATACTTGCAGTGGTTTTAGAAACAAAAGCAACCAAGTGAGAAAAGGGAGCTACCTTGCTAAGCGAAGAAGAAGTCTGAAATGCAAACAAAATCGATTCCCAACAATTGGAACTTGGTTTAGCAGACTTGGGAAACTGGAACAAGGCTGAAAGCAAAAGACGGTAGCAAATGATCATAGAACCCACAGAGAAGGTAAAAATGAAGTGTTTGGGTATGACGGACTTGAAACGACAGATGAAAAAGGAAAAGAGAATTTCTTAACCTTTATTGCACATGATCCAACCGTCGAATCTGGAAACTCTTCAAATAACCCACAATCCAACAATCCAGTGCATGTCAATATTTAAGTAAGATGTGACCGCTGAGGATAGTAATCATTACACTATCCACAGAAATTGAAGATTCACACATGAAACAGGTGTCTTAAACTACCTGTCAAATCGTAGATCATGTCGAAAGTGCCCCGATTTTAGCCACCTTGCTACCTGATAATTCGTAGCTATCATGTGAACTGGCAACTCGTAACTCCCTTGTGACCTGATAATTCACAGCTTTCATGCAAACTGGCAACTTGCAGCTCCCTTACGACCTAATAATTCATAGCTTTATGTGAACTAGCAACTCACAGCTCCCTTGTGACCCAATAATTTGTAGCTTTCATGCGAATGGGCAATGTATAGCTCTCATGTGACCTATTTCTCGCTATAGTGTGTATGCACCTAATCCTCCATTGTAAGCTCAGGCGCACTTAATTGCCCCTCGCAATCTCATCTCAGTGTGTACGCACCTAATTGCCCACTATGTATCTCATCTCGCTACAGTGCGTGTGCATCTAATCGTCCACTGTCAACTCGGGCGCACCTAATCACCCCTCGTGATCTCATGCTAGTGCATGCATACCAAATCGTCCACTACGCATCTCATCTAACTACAGTGGGTATGCACCTAATCACCCACTGTCAGCTCGAGCGCATTTTATTACCCGTGAGCTTACTCAGATTAAAGTGCAACCTAAATGTTGTCAACCTTGTGTCATCATCTACTCACAGTTCTCTCATAAACTGAAAGCTCGCTATTGGAAAAATCATTTCGATACTGAAGTCTATTATCAAGCGAAGTAGATTAATTTCACCAATTGAGCATTCAGCTCATAATCAGTAAAACATGACATACAGAAGTTAACTTACAAAAAGGTTTGAATATTATCTTCTGCAATAATCAACAAATTAGATGCACATTGGTTTGTCAGAAAAAAAAAGGATAACTTTCATTACAAAGCCTCTTTCAGCAAGGAGAATTTATACACGATGATTTAGAGTACAAAGACTAGAATAACCCTACAACTACAATAAGTAGGAGGAACTAGCCTTTCAGGAGTCGTAGCTTACGAACAGGCCAAGCAGTTCCAGCACCTCTCTCTTATCTTCCTTCGAAGCTAAGATCTCATCCCATGGCTTTGTAACTCATGGAAGTTTGGAGAGACTAACCAGATTGTCTCACCACGCAAGGAGGCCAAAGAATAGAGGTGGAAAGCTGCCTTTTTCAGCTTAACCATAAAGAGATGGTGGAGGAAGGTAATAAAACTTCGTGGGATCCTCAAAGGAGAATTACCTGTAGAAGCTTCCCATAACAAAACTTCCCAAGATCCTTGGGGAGAAATTCTCACAGTAGGCCACACATGCCTTTCAAGATTCCACCAAGGATTTACCTCATCCTAAACATAAAGAGCTCACCTAAGAGATCCATCAAGCTATTTTGTGATAGAAGAGAAATTTTTCACACCTTATATAGACTGATCCAACCTTTCTAAAGAATCCAGAAAATGTCTAGTTGTCCTTAATTTGATGGCCCAAGAGAAAAACAAGACCACTATGCCAACAGTTGTAAAATATACACAGCAAAGAGATATGTCCAAGTCTAGATGAAATGAAAGATTGAAACTTGACATGACCATGCGGTAAGTTACGAACAAAGGCTTCAACTGAGTGGCATGGTAGATGAGGAATTTGGTGACATCACAGGCTGTGAGTAGAAGGATCTTACCTACGAGAACTAACTCACAGCTCACAGAGTAAATTGAGAGTTGGGGGGCTAATGTTATAGGTTTTTTATAGTCTGAGCTTGCAAAGGCCCAATGGACTGGATCAGGACACAGATATAGCTTAATCTAGAACGTGGTCGTTAAAGTCGAGTGACAGATCATGCAGTGCAAGTTCAAAGCCTTTAGCAGACCAAGTCTACAATGAGCTCCCCCTCCCCGACGTAATTGGAAATAGCTAATATCTAACAGATAGTCTAAACACTCCTTCAACTTGCAAAATCAACCTCTAAAGTCTAACAATGATTTGCCCTGCATTTATTACTTGACGTCTGGCATTTATTGCCTAATACAAATGTAATCATAGTTTTACAATGATAAATTATAACTTGTAACCTTCTTGACTCCTATAAATAGAAGGGAAGTCTATTGTAGCTAAAATAGAAAAAATACATGCAGAAACTCTACTGAAATAGATATAGAATTACAAGTGTTGTAACTCTATAAAAGCTAAGCAGAGAAATGATCTCAGAAAGCAAATACAATTATCATGGACGTAGGGGCCATACTAGCTTTAGCTAAACCACAATAAAACCTTGTGTGTTCATTCTTGTTCTTCTTCTTCTTGCTCTTATTATCTCTCCATATCTCCATGTCTTATACAACAGTTTAGGTTCCAGAACCCTTAGTTGACCGGTTATCAAAATCGACCATCAACAATTACCTTACCTCCATTCATAGTTATGAGACAAATGAACTTATCTTTGCTTTCGGTTATATCTTGAACATCCATTGTCTAGAAACTGTAAATTTGTGCTTTGTATCTCACATCCCTGTAACATGAAGTTTATACTAGCATTAATGGTACCCACTGACTTCTGGGTCCATTAATGTTAGTAGACATAATAGGAATTTTTCTAAAAGTTGTAGATTTAGGTAACCATACCAATCTTTCATTTGGTTTTAATAGGTAAGTACCATTTCTAAAAGAACAGTTTCTAATATAATGCCCCTTATAATTACAACAAAAATAAGTAATATTAATAAGGCTCCATTTCTTATACTTTCTATAGTTTTGCTGTCTAAATCCTAGACCAACTCTACTGTAAGAAAACTTTTGGTTTTGTAGCATGTATTCTAGTTTTTTGCTGCTGTCAGAAAAACTTTGCAATTTCTTTGTTAAACTATCAATCTTAAATTTGTACTAACTGCATTGTTCACAATCTTTTTCAACTATGGCAATTAATTCACCATTTTCTTTTTCTAAAAACTTAACTTTTTCGATCAAAACTTTCTGCTCATGTTTAGTAGTAGTCAATTGTCTTTTAGTTTCTACTAATGAGTCATACAACTTAACACAGAGATCATCTAAATTCTCATCATCACTATCTTCATTAAAATCTTTCTCTGATTCATCACTATCTGACATAGTAAAGAAGGGATTTTTGCTTAATACCTCAAGATTGTCATTGTGTCAGGTCATAAGATATGAGAAGGCATCATCCTCTGATTCACCTTCATCAGCAGTATTGAACTCTTCATCATCCTAAACATCAAAATTTGACTTTTTATAAGATTGTCTTTTCTTCTTTCTGTCATTCTCCAATTGCTTCTTCAAATAAACTAGACAATCTGGCTTGATATGTCTAGATTTCTTACATTCAAAGCAAGTAGGAATAGTGCTGACTGAACTCCCTTGCTCAGTTTTGGTATTGTTCTTTCTTTGTGTTGTTATTTTTCTTTTTTCCTTATTTTCTTGTCTCTTAAGATTCTCTGCAGTTTCTTACTCAATAAAGTCATATCTTCTTTGTTGATCGTGTCTACATCAGTTTTAGATTCTCCTTCATCTGATTTAGTAGCTTTAAGTGCAAGAGTCTTTTTCTTTTTATCATCCCCATTCTTATTGTATCTTCCTAATTCAAGCTCATGCTCTTCAAGATTGCCAAATAGCTCTTGAGTCATAGGAATACCCATCTTCAATAATTCTTTGATTGCAATGACCTTAGGCTGCCACTGTTCAGTCTAGGATCTTAAAATTTTATGAACAAGATTTGTATTTTCAAACTTTCTACCAAGCAGAGTTAAATGATTAGTAATAATAGTGAATCTTTGAATCAAATCCTTAATAGACACACTCTTCTTCATTTTAAATATTTCATATTGTGACACAAGCTTATGCACCTCTGAAGCCTTAACATGTGAAGTGCCTATATGTGCAATCTCTAGTGTGTCCTAAATTTGTTTAGCAGTAGAATAGTTTGAGATTCTTTTATATTCATTTGGTGATAAGGAATTTGAAATTATCCATTTCACTTTTGTAGCAAGCAAGTGTTTCTTTCTTTCATTTTCTGTCCAAAGTGATTTAGGTTTAA
>JANHAO010017170.1:0-14103 GCA_026873985.1 Saraca asoca
TTGATTATAATTTAAATTAGAATAAAAATAAAAAAATAAACATGGGAAAAGTAAATAATCATCCCCTGCAAACCACCCCCACCCCCTTTTTTGCTATCCCCCCCCCCCCCCCCTCCCCCCCTCTTTCAAATCAGTAAAAAATTCAAGATCACAAACATTGCCAGCAATTCTCTTTGGTTTTCTCCCACTTTCCAAGCTCACGAACCACTTCTGCGTAAGTTACACCAATTTCAAATGGGACTTGGATCTTTCACACCTTATTATAAGCCTCGGGAAGACCCTTTCCACCTTTTAAAAGTACAAGAAAGCCACCTACGCTACAGTCAAATATGCACGACACAATTTATCCTAAAAATTTGTTATTATAATTCTAAAAATGTTTAACTAATAAATAAATTCTCTACATAATTAAAACGTGCGTCACCCTTGCATTACATCATCTATTCCACTATTTCATTGTTCTAGTATTTACTTTTATTCTCACTTTTTTATTAAAAACTAAATTTGATCATAAATCTTACTTCCTCTGATTAAGGATGCAGTATTCTCTGATTTTTTAGAGTGTACTAAAAAATTTATTCTTACATTATAATCAATTTCTAAAAAGAAAAATTAGTAGATTATAATTTCTTCTTTTAAATTTGTAACCAATCAAATTTAATCTTTTTTATCATATTAATACGCTGCTAGTATTTGACATCTCATAGGTTTTAAAAAATTGAGATTATAACGCTGCTTGTATTTGACATCGTATAGATTTAAAAAATTTAGAAAAGATAAAAATATAGAAATTATTTTTATATTGAATTGATAGGTTTCAATAAAAAAATTTATATATATATTTATGAAAGACTAAAAAATAAGAGTAGTGGTCTAATATCGCCATCCATGAAAATATATATATATATATATTTCCACGTGCTTTCTTCTTCTTCTTCTGTCTTCAATTCCAGATGCTTACTCAACACACTCAAAAGGCCTATAAATATGCCCAAACCTTGTGAACTTTACCTCAAATCAATCAAAGAAACCAACATCATGAGCCTTCTCAGAGCATCTTTATCAGCAGTTTTCTTGTTTTTTATCCAACTTTTCATCTTGCTCACACACTACTTCTCCACAATTTACACTAATTTCAAGTGGGTACTTGATTTTCTTCTCTACCATCCGTTTTACAAGCTTTCACAAGCACCGACAATTTCAGAGAATCTGAATATCTCCCATTTTGAGCCAAATTCTGATGAAGAAGTTGAATGTTCTGTTTGTCTCTGCAAAATTTTAGAAGGTGAAGAAATTAGAGTGCTGAGATGTGGCCATTTGTATCACAGAGATTGTTTGGACAGATGGGTTGGCTTCAAGAATGAAACTTGCCCTCTTTGTAGAGATTTTCTGGGTCCAAGAAGGCAAATCACCGAGCTTGGTGCCGAGATTTTGCTCTTCCAGTTTTGTTCTTTCAGTTCCGGTGGTGACCACCGTGAAAGGTGGTGGCTCCGGTGAGCCATCTTTAGAAAGAAGCAATAATGTAAGGAATAATAGTGGCTTGTAATTACAAGAAGTATAAAATGCTACTTTATCGGGCAAGCTTGATCTCCTTTGGTCAACAAGGAGAATTTCTTTTATTCCCCCTTACAGCATGTTCTTTGCTTCCCAATCAAACCAACTTAAATTTTGTTGATTATTTGGCAGTTTAAAGAATTCATATATATATATATATATTTAAAACAATAAAAATTAGTTTTTAGTTATTAAATAAAGTAAAGACACATATCATAATTATAATATATAAAAAGTTATCTCAATAATATTATTTGTATTATATAAATTATAGACTCAAAATTGAAATACCTTTCTCATTTCAATTTCTTGAATGATTGATGTTTAGATTAAATGTGTTGTAGCTTATTGTTGCCGTCACTGTTAACTTGCCACCCTCTTGTAATTTTGCAATTATGGATATTAAGAAGCTAAAATACATGTTATAGTTGTTGTCATTACATAATTTTCACTAGTTTCGTAAATAATTTACTCAGGACAAAAATATTGCAACTACAACATAAATTATATAACGTTGTTCCAACACAAGAGAGAGTAACTCAAGTATTTTTTAAATATCACGGCGATTTACACTATTCCCTAGAAGTCTTTCACTCAAAAAAAAAAAGAGAGAGAGAGAGAGGCTGATTTATCAAATTGCGATGAATTTAGCTTCTCATCTAAAACAATTGCAAGGAATTTGTTTAAAAATCTTATTCAGCAAAGCTACAACTTTAACTGACGAGAGTTTGTCTCGATTAAGGACAAAAGTTATCATTGCTAAGAAATATAGTGAACCTTGAAAATTTCTCAACGTTTATGGAAAGCTTCACACTATAGTCAACAAAGCATCAATGAGTTGTTGTCTTCTCTTAAAATGGTATGTAATCAATCATTGTCAACAAAGCATTCTGCCAACCCCGATCAAATTAACTTCTTATGCCAATCACAAATTCATAAAGAATTATACTCCTTTAATTTTTTTTTATCTATTATTTAAGATAAATATATAAATTCATCAGATTTAAGGAGGCTAATAAATAATCTTAATTTTAGCAGATAAAAAGAAACAAAAAAAATCCTTCAAAATGACAAATAAAAAGGGATGAAGTATATTACTACCTTATGATATAAATAATAGATATAAATTTAATCATATCATTAACTAATTTTTTATTATATAATTATTTTCAAGGTTTGTCTTTTCTTTATTTCTTAGTTTCTTTTTCAATATTTATTATATATTTTTGCAAGAAATAATTTTCATGCACGTATATGATTCTGTACCAAGTGCTATGATTTTTTAATAGTATATGTTTTATTAATTCATAATTTTCAAATGATATTTATTTGTCTATTTATTTAAAACATAATGTTATATATATATATGTATATATATATGCGTGCATGTATGTGTTAATTTCATGGCATGGTGTGTGTCTATATATATAAAAGCTATACTTTGAGAGTGTTTCTAAATAATTTTTTTTAATCCATATTTCGTTTAGTTTATTTAAATAGTTTTAGCAGATTGATGTGGCCACTCTAATAATATGGATGTTTGGTAAATAATTTGTTTTAGTTAGTAAAATGTTCATCAATCTGTCTTTTTGAAAAAGCTACGCAACTCGGTGTTTTGAAACAGCAAATTTGTATTTAGTATGAAAAAAGACACCCTTACTTATGAGAAACAATTTTTTAGGCCTCTACCATTCAAGTATATAATTTATTTTTTAAAGGAAAATATAAAATAAATAATAATTATTTATTTCTTAATGAAAATTCTAATAAGTATAATAAATTATAATTATTTATTTTGAAAGGAAAATCTAACAAATATATTATGTTAAAAAAGAATATTAGCAATTAAGTTATTAAGTTATATTATGGGATTTAAGTTATGCTATGAGCTTAATTGTAGTACATCCAAAATTAAAGGTAGGAGTTTTATATCAATAGAGTATTAGGATTTAAGTCTTTTGTAATGCAACCATCTTATTTGTTCCTATAGTATATCAGTGTTTTCTTGCTAATTCTTTATAATCTCTCCCTACTTCTTCTCTTCTAAGTCCTAATTATTTTCTTAATATGGTATCAGAGTAATATCATTTGTTTTAGGACTTTGTGAGATATACTATTTTCAACAACTTAAAAAAGCTTAAACTGCGTAGAATTTAGGATATGATTTCAAGTCGAGTTTCCATTCTAGTATGTTTTTAGGTTTATTATTTTTTAAGTTTCGATGAAAGAAAAGAATTTTTAGAAAAAAAATTGATTTTTTTTATTATTTCTGATGTGCATTGTTTTTTATATGCGTGATTATTTGTTTAGATTATTATTAAAAAGATAATTAAAAAAGCCCAACAGTCACCCCCAATGGTCCGATTAGCGTGTCCAAACCTCCACATCACACTCTCCCACATTGGCAAAGTTGTTGTCACTACCACCCTCAAAGGAATCATCATGCCTTGATTTATTAAGTGAATGAAAATCACTTGTCGAAGATTTTGGACAATCTCGTGAAGATTGTTGCTTTAATTCGTGAAATTAATGCAATATCTAGACATTTTGGCATTGAAGAAAGACAATTTGCGCGTTTTGGTAGGGGCTAGTGGTGGCTTTGGCTGGAGCTCTAACAAACTGTAAACAAGTTCATTTTTTTTTGTTTTATCACATTGTTGGTGACTTTAAAGTTATTTTTTGCTTGATTCTGTTGTTAGAGATCACCTCTGATGGTGCAAAATTGGGACTGAACTCGGTGGCTGAGATAAGTGATTTTGTCTTTTATGGATTCATTTTTTATAATTATATTAGCAACAATTGCTTTGAAATTTTGTGGACTTTGGCTGGTTATTTATAGTTTTGTGTGGTTTGTTCAAGCTTGGTTCTGTTGAAAGGCATTTTGTTACTTAGTTAACTATTGTGATCTGAATAGCTCTAGTTTTAATGCTTAGTGGTGAATTGTTATTGTTTGGTTGATGCCCTTTTAGTTGATTTTTTTTGTGGTTTATACCTTTATGGATTGGATGGTATAGTTTGATGTATTTTGTGGTTTGGTGTTGCTTAGACTCATCAAGTTCTATTTTGTGGATTGAAGGAACATCTATTCAGATGTTTGCTGCCTTTGTTGCTGATTGGGCTCATCATGTGTTTTTTTTTTTTTTTATGGATTGAAGGAACTTCCATTTAGTGGGCTCTTCAAGTTCTGATTTGCCGTTGATTTTAATGCTATAAAATTTGGGGAGTTCAGGTTTCAATATTTTCTAATTTGGTTTAAGGTTGTTTAGCATAACTCAGTGTAGTTTTTTTTAAGGATAAGTTAAATATTTTCTATTTGGTAGAAATTGGTGCCATTTTGATACAATTTGCTATGAGTCTTAAAGAGTTGCTACAATTTGGTTGATTTTGAAGTGGTTTGAACAACTAATTTTAGTTGTCTGACAATGGATTAGTTCTTGGATTTTGTTTTTTTTTTGTTCACGTGCATTTCTTGCTTCAACGCCTTAAAATCTTGCTTCAACACCTTAAAATTGACCGCAATGAACGTAAATTGGGAGCAACATGGATTCTAGTAGTGCTAATGGTTTTGACATAATTTCAACCATATATATTGGTGATTTTGAGAACTAACTAGGAATTGAGAGAGTAATTCAAGAAAAATTAGCATAAAACTTCTGAAAGTTGTGTCGTTTGTATCAAGGATAATGATTGGAAGAAGATTGAGGAAGCAATCAGTGGTAGTTAGCTAAAGACTTCTAGGAATTGCATCTACTGAGGTATTGGTGTCATTTTTGTGGCTTGAGTGTTGGTGTTTAGGAAAAGTTACCCATATATTGTGTTTGTTGCAAGCTATTCGTGGCGTTTGAAGTTCAAGTTTTTTTATATAATTATTTTTATTATGTTTTATTTTTTAAAGTTGAAATTTATCTTAAAAGCTTAAGCTTTATAATCTTTAGTTTAGAGGGAAGGGTTAGAAAGTAATATTATTAATTAGATTATATTATGAGCTTAGGTTATGTTATGGACTTACTTGTAGTGCACTTAAAGTTAAGGGTATGAGTTCTATATAAATAAAGCATTAGGGTAAGCCTTTGGTAGAATTCAATTGTATTATTAATTCTATCATATATCAGTGTTCTTTTCCTAATTCTCAATAATCTTTCCCTACTTCTCTCTCTTCTAAACCCTAATTATTTTCTCAAAATAGTATATTATAATTATTTAAATCATAAAGAAAAATCTAATAAATAATAAATTACAATAATCTATTTTTAGAAGAAAATTTAATCTGACAAATAATATATTAAATTTTGAAATATGATTAAAATAAAAAATACTCAAATAAATAATAAAATATATTCATGTCCTTATTTGTTATTTTATATATAAATAGCTAATAAAAAAATATCTAATTTTATCAAATATTTTTATATAAACAATTAATGCTATCAACTAATTAAATCAGTAAATATAATCAATTAACCATGGGAAAAATTAGATAAATTAAAATAGCAAATTAATTAGATTTATTGAATCGTGTTATAATATATCATATTTGTGCATATAAATTACAATGATAATAATAAAATTGTACCTAACATTACGTGAAAATTCATAATAGCAAAATACTCCTTTATCAAGTTCATTCTTTATAATCTTAGTAGAGAAAAGGAAGAGAAAATTATATTTAAAATTTTAATGGGGCAACTATAGCTCTACGAGGGTATAAGTAGGGACCTGTTTTATTATAACCCTACTGGGTTAACTAACCTATCATCATTGGTCTAGTGATAAGGCTTACACCACTAAAGTCCATCAATAGCCTAGGTGTTATTACAAGTCCAATAATTGGATTACATAATTAATTGACTTATAATAATTAGTTGTTGTAATATTCATTCGATCAAATAACATATGATTTAATTAAATTATGGTAGTCTACATAGGAAAATTCCAACAATCTCCCACTTGGATAACATAATGTGATAAATGAGAACTTGGATTACAATACGTGACCACAACAATGAACGTCATCAACAACAACAATGACACTATTATAACTATAGGTTAAGCATATGTACCCAATAATGTAGATCATTATATCTGATAGGGATACTAATATCATATATATCTTGAATATTTATGTATCAATGATTGAAACATAATATAGAATGTATGAGAAACCAAACATACACATTGAAATGTGATCATATTTACATATTTACAAAATAGCCTATGCATCCGCTCAAGATGCATAAAATGAGAATAAATCTCAACATAATAATAAGCCAGGGCCTAAATTTCTCCAAACAAATATGCACAATTAACAATGTCATATATATATATGAAACATATGGCAATATTATTAGTATTTCACTAATCTTGAGATAATAATGTTTCAATTAGAAACATGAAACTCCCACTAACCTTGAACTCTGAAAGACTTAGTCAAACTCATTCTAATCATTTGTTTGCCAACAATTTTTACATATACGCCGTTGGTTAGTAGATCCATAAGCATACAATTTGTGGCAACATGTATAATACATGTATATATTCTCTTTTTAATAAATTGATACTTAAATCAAAATACTTATATGAGTAATATTTTCATTATTATTTTGAGAGAAATTCACTGTGGCAGCACTGTCACAACCTAGGTAGCACGGACACGCAAATACGGACATGGGGACACGGCATTTTCAAAGCATGGACATGGCAGTTTCAACATGTGGACATAAGGAAACGTGGACATCAACATGCGGACACGGCTGTTATATGAAGTGTCGGTGCTTTATAGGTCACAACATGTGGTTAAGGTCCTAGATATGCTTTCTACAACTTTGAATCCAAATATTATATTCTTTAATCAAATAGTCTTACTAATGGCTTCACAACATGTGACACATTCTGCCTTCATAGTAGAGATTGTTGTAATTGCTCCTTGATAGTTTCGATGACATAACTCCTCCTATCATCATAATGATATTTCTAGATATCAATATCATGTCATCTGAATAATTCATAAAATTAAAGTCAAAGTAGCCTACAATAATCAAATCACCAGATTTGTAGTAAGTCAACACAGATTCTTTATACCTTATAGGTACTTCGTAACTTTCTTCATAGCAGTCTAATATTTTTGATCAAAATTACTTAAGTATCTCCTAAGTACACTAAACTAATAGCGATATCAAGATGTGCACATACTTAAGCATATAACAAGCTATTAACAACAAAAGCATATGTGACCTACTTTAATCTTTATATTATTTTGAGGAAAATAGGCTTTAAAAAGAATCTCACCCCTTTAGAGGGTTCAATACTTAGAGAGCACATAAAGTACATTGAACCTTTTAAACACCTTTTCAACATATAATATTTAAGACAAGCCAAAAGGACCTTGAAATTTGTCATAATGGATCCATTTGCCTCACATGAAAGAGGCATCATTAAGATCCTTCATATATAAAATATATAAATGATATATGCCTTATTTCAATCATAGGGCTTATAATATTATTCTTAAGGAGAATAACATTAACATAATACTAGAATCACAAATATACATGTACCCAACTAAAAATAGACACATAGTCTATATCATTTTCCTTGAGCCCAAGAGAAACAACAATCTTAATAATCTTGAGATACCATTGTTTAAACATTTTATTCAAATTATATATATGAATCTTTTAAATTTATGCACTAGCTATTTTTTACTTTTCTCTTAGAAATCATCTAATTGGTTCACACAAATAGTTTCTAGCTAATCACCATTTAAGAAGGTCATCATGCATCTAATGAAGCTTTAGGTCAAAGTAAGCCATCGGTGCCATAACAACTTGAAACGAATCTTCAATTAAAACAAATAAGAAAATATTCTACAATTAAAGCCTTCTTTCTAATGTGGCCCTTTGCCACCAATATAACTTTATATCTCTCAATCACCCTTTGAATATCCTTTGATTTTAAAAACCCTTTTCCACCCAATAAACTTGCAACCAATAGGTAACTCTATATGATCTTACACATCATTATGGATTATCAAAACAATCCAACATTTACAGCCTCCATCAATTCTAAAGAATTAGTACTTGAATCGGCTTTTTAAAAACTGGTGAGATCAATTCCATCACTGACATCAAATTTGTGCTTCTGTAGATATACCACATAGTTATTAGTAATTCTTAGTCTACGAGTCATTGGGATTTCCTCAAAGGTATTTAATTTACAAGACTTAGTTCTTTTCTACTACTAGAGGAGCATTAAGCTTTGCAGCTTCCATTATCAGTTCTACCATATGTTGTACTGGATTAATTCAATTTGTTTCAATCAATTATAGTTCTAATGGAATAGGAATTTATATTTTTCTAAGAGAGATATTAAATGGTTTTTCACTCTCACTATCTAACTAATAAACAAAATAAGGTCCTTCAATAACCATGGTGGTATGGATCAAACAATAAAATCTATCACTTTTGTAACTGTTACAACATCCAATAAAGTGACCATCAATAGTTTTTGAATTAACTTACTTAATAAATGGATTATTTGACTTCACTTTAGCCTTACAACCCCATCAATTAAATTCTTAAGACTAGGCTTTTCCCATACAACAAATCATATAAGGTTTTAAATGTAGACTTACTAGGGATTTGATTCAAAATATACACCATGGTCTTTAAAGTATCACCCTATACAAAGTTTAGTAAAGTTTAATATACCAATATGTATCTGATCATGTCCATGAGCATGTAATTTAACCTTTTCATAATCCAATTCTATTTAGACGTTCCAGGCATAAGGTTTTTAGCATAAAAAATTCACAATCTTGGATATATCTTACTAAAGAATAAGAATTTATATCTGTTTATCATATCTCTATAGCACTTACCACTTTTATTAGGACTAATGCACTTCATTTTCTTATCATTTTTTAGTTCAATCTCAACTTTAAAATTCCTAAAAAAATTTAAGGATTTCAACTTTTCAATGGATATTTCCATCTAACAAAAAATTGATCAATCACCAATGAAGAAGAGATATTAGTATCTACCCATAATGGTTGACGTAATCAGTCTACTTACATTATTGTTAATTAACTCCAGTACAATCAACCTTATGGTTTGCTAACTTTAGCAGGGAGTATCTCCCTTAATGCAATCAATATACTAATAAAAAAAAGGATAAGTCTAAGTTATAAAAAATCTCTTTTTTTTATCAATCACTTTATCATTCTATAGAGATATCACCTAAATACCTATTCCACAACATTGATGATCCCACATTAATTGTAACCCTATTGTTTCCAACCATAATATTTAATTGATTGACTTTCTAATGTCCAAATGATAACTAATCCTACATATTGATCTTGTATTTTTCCACTATTTCCAATCCGACTATCGTCTTTTATCACTTGGCTTTCTCTTGTCTCTTAATACTTATAATAAATTTGTAATGTAAATGATTGCACTTTCATCTAACCACCAAATATTCGATGGAATGACTTACTAGAGCTAGTGGAACATCTTGATTTATTGTAATACGCACCCAAATCAGCTTTCTTATTTCTCAAAATTATATTTCTTTAAGTGTGATTTATTTTTATGCTCAACACTCGATTCATGTAAAACAAGGTGAGCACAGAGATCCTTTAATTCTTCACATCATCTTGCATTTGACTAACTACAGAGGTTATTTTACTGAAAGCCTATTTACCTTCTTGGGTGTGATATGATGTCTTAAGAACATCAATTTGAATCGAAAGAGACTCTAAAACATGCCAAATCAAATGACTATTTTCCGCTTCCACTTTCATGCCCATGAGAAATCTTAATAGTATACTGGTTTTATGATATGCTCATTAATTCCATTTACACCATTCTAAATTATTTTATCTAGCAATGAGAGGTAATATCCTTTTCAGTTATATCAAACTTTACAAACTTATCAACTATAAAATCCATAATCACTTTGGCATTTGGAAAGTTATAAATATCTTTCATGAAGGTCTTATCCTTAATATGCATTATAACTATTAAGTACACTCTATTAAAATGTATTCACTTTCCACGAGGAGCCCTTGTACAGTAGTAGAATCATCATCTATCTTTGGTTCTCCCTCTCTCCATGCCAAATACGAAATTTGGTGATTATCATATATGATATTAGCAATTTAGCCTAGATATCTTCCACTTAGTCTAGTCCTCATAATTGGTCGCATTTATTATCTTCACGGTAATCAATTACATAGTTAAAAACGATCGAGGAAATAATAATTTATGAAATTTATCATAAATTTTCAAAATTGTATATCTAACATAGTCATGTTATAATATTTCCTCAATAATTGTGCAATTCCAAATAGTATTACACTATGAAACCTAACACCAATAGAGCATTTAAGGTTTCATAATATAACACAAAGATTGAATGCTACGTTCCTAAAATCTAACACTAATAGGCTATTAAAAATTTTTAAGAACATAATAAGCAATCTTAATACTCAGATTGTCACCAACAAACTATGTTAATAATATTACATTGATACAACATATATAATACTAACATAACACTCTCTTGGATATAATTCCAAAATTTAATTTCTGCAAAATCTTATGCAATTGGTCCCACAATAGGTGAGCATACAATTGTATAAAATTTTATGGCATAATATAAGCAAAATTGATTCTTACATAATTTTAAAAATTACATACAATGGCCCAGAATATATGAAAATGTGTAAAACAATATCAATTCAATCCACAAAAATTACATACAGTAATATAATATAAGAATCATACAATACATTTTTCATGTTTAAAAAATATGAAATTAATGCTCAAATAAATAGGATAATAATTACATAAAATATTTTTATTTTAAAAAAAAATTGGAAAAATTAAAAAGAGTAGTCCAATATGTAGCAAACACAAAATAAAATTTTTAGGCCTAAATAATGTTAAATAATTATTCAAATAAATTGGGTAAAAATAAATATTTTTTTTATTTTCAGAAAAATCTAAAAAAATTATCACAAATAGAGCTCGAAGAGTAGAATACAATGGTATAATTTTTATCACTATTTATCACCTCTATGGTGGTGTGTGGCCCCAAGCACCAGTGGTGCAAGTAACCAACTATATAATCAGACCTAACCCGATTTGGAAACTCCCTTAATTTAGCCATTTTTTTTTACAAACAAAATTTGTATATGGGTTTCTTTTCCTATATCATTATTTATCAAAATCTTTAATAAATTTCACAAAATTGGCACTTGTTTGTACAATTGGAAAAAACTAAAACTAATTTAAGTTTCTGGAAAAAATTTCCTTTGATATTTTAAAAATTGATGCTATGACAGTTCAGGTTTTCTAAAATTGATTCAGAATTTTTGTCTATCTTATCATTCTATCAATTAAACCTTAATCAATTTGAACAAAATACCTTATAATTGAACAAAATTTTGAAAAAGAAACTTCTTGCCTGAATATTTATATAAAATTCTGAAAATTTATTTTTTCAACAGTACTTATTCAAATTGACTTGTGCCTTTTTCACATTACAGACTTTTAAGATGCAATCACAAATTAATTTGAAAAAAATTTCTTTAAATCTCTCAAATTTATGAATTGAATTTTTCAGAAAAAAAAATTCAAGTTACATTAATTCATGATTTCACTTCAAGAAGGTTTACCAAAAAAAATTGTAACCAATTTAAAAATACATTAAACCCAAATATAAATAAATCTTACATTCTCATACCCATAATGATTTTACATCACAAATTATGGATTATATAAAATTTTAAAAAAATAAATCTACACAAATTTGAGTTTTTGTAAAATAAAAGGAAAAATTTGGCTCTGATACCAATTGTGGGAAAAAATTAGATAAATTAAAATAGTCAATTCATCATATTTATTAAATCATATTATAATGCATCAATTTTGTACTTATAAATTTAAATAATAATAATAATAATAATAATAACAGAAAAATTATACTTGACATTACGTGAAAATCTATGATAATAGAATACTCCTTTAGCAGGTTCATTTATTATAACCCTATCATAGAAAAGGCAGAGAAGACTATATCTAAAGTCTCAATAGGACAACTACAATTTTACTATGGTATAAGTAGGGACCTACCTTATTATAACCCTACTGGGTTAATTAACCCATCATCATTGGCTTAGTAATAAAGTTCACACCAATAAAATTCATCAATGACCTAGATGTTATTAAAGGTCCAATAATTTGATCACATAATTGATTGACCAATAATAATTAGTTGTTGTGACATTTATTTGACCTAATAACATATAATTTAATTAAACTATGATAGTTCACATAAGAAAATTTCAACATTAACTATTAATATAATCCACTAATTGTCAAATAGGGTCATCCTCTGGGTATGTTTGTAAAGTGTAAAGAAGATTCAAAAGTGATACAAAATGTAAATTGTGAGGACATTGTACAGGAATGGGATTCACACATTGTTGGAGGGAGCAAGAAAATTGGTAAAAGCTGCCATGGAAACATAGGCTTTAAGTTGGGCCACTTCTAATTATTGATTTCCATTTTTTTAGTAATTTTGATGTGTGACTTTATCCTTTGTTTAGACAAGTAGAAACAAAGAAAGAAAAGAAAAATAAAAAAAAAATAGAAGGAAAAGAAAATAAGTAAAAAAAAATGTTTTTTCGATTGTTGTTTGAATGAATAGAAAATAAAAGGAAAAAATACAAAGAAAACTATTCTCATTTATTTGATTGAGTAGAAAAGAAAATGAAATGTTATGAAATGACAAATTTATCCTTTTACAAATTTATGTATATCAAATTTAACTAATATATTTAAACACAATCTTTATAGTATTTATTAACTGTTATAAAATTGAAAAAGACATGAAATATATGAAACTTATAATAGAAAAAATTTAAAAGAGGAATATAATTCTTTCTTCCTTTTTATTCCTTACCATACAATATACAAGGACACATAAACCCTATTTGTAGGTTTAGAATCATAAAAAAAATCACACAACTAAATGTTATAACATTAAGTATGGTAGTAGAATATTAAGAGGAGATTATGTGGGAATGTAAAATGAGGGAAAAGTGAATCATCTATGATTCAATGGATTCATAACAAGATGAACTATTCAATAAATTCATGATACAGTGAACAATCCATTACTTAATGGATTTATGATAAGATGAACTATCTAATGGATTTATGACAAGGTAAACTGTCTATTATTTAATGGATTCATAATACTTCTCTTAGATGTTCGTCATTCAATGGTCAGATTACCTCATTAAAAACCTTGCCCAAAAAAATCCAGTGGGACAAAAACTTTGGTAAAGGAAAATAGTAAAGTGATTATTTATTTATCCTCTCATGTTATGAAAATCTTTGAAACAATATGGCCAATCTTGTATTTTAGTCATTTAAAAGTTTTAGTTGGCAATAATGTTAGTCTGGATGGGTGCCCTAGACCAATTTGATTGAGTTCTAGCGCATCCTGGACTATACATTCTGTGAAATAGATATAAAG
>JANHAO010017171.1:0-14077 GCA_026873985.1 Saraca asoca
AGAACTCATCCATCCTCTATAAATAGGATGATATTGTTAGTAGGGAGGGAGACGATTCCAAAACCACCATAATAAAAACTCTCAGCCATGGACGTAGGGTCCAGTAATTCTGGATTTGGCCGAACCACGTGAAATCCTGTGTTCTTTCTATTACCCTCTTCTTTTGCTAACCCAGTCAATCAGCCTGGGCACCCACGCATTAATCCAGCTAGAACAGGTCAGGGATCCCGAAGAATCCCCCGTTGGCCAGAGTTTGGAGCCTTAACCAAATTTCAACGTCAACATTAGTTTAGATATATCCTAAACAACTAAGGATTTGATAGTTTCGATGATGGGTCGAACAATTATATAAATAAGGGTGTTTGGGGTCCCTGATGCCATCAACAATCTATACAGAAGGTATCCATCATCCTGAGAGATTGAAAGGCATTGGAAAGCTCTTGAGCGCAGTGCAAGATAGAGGAAGAAGCAGCAACCTAAATTCAATGGTTGGAGGTAATATAGATTAATTCAGCTTCCGCTACAATTTTATTTTTTGATTCTTGAATGTTTAGAATACCCTTATATGAAGTTCTAGCTTCTAAGCTTGCCTTAGTTTATTTAATTGTAATTCTGCTTTTTAAATTGTACCCACTATGGTAATACATGGTACATAGCTTTCTAATTGCATTATTTTTTACATCTCTGGTTAATAACTCAGAGTCAAGCCTGAACTTTTCTTTGTCTTCCTCGTATTGTCCATCCAATTACATGTTAATTCATTTCTAAACTCAAAGAAGACAACATGATTGTGTGCATATATCATCACAACAATTCAATTTTTTCTTTTTCAAAATAGTCCAAATCTTGTCAGGGAAGCAATTTAAGTCAATATCTAATTCTTACTTATTTAACAATTACAATACTTGACACATGATTAAGATTATAAATATGTGTGAAGAGATAATAGGCGATTATTTGATGGTTTTCTTTGAACAGTTAAATCCATTAAATATTTCATTTTATTTATTTTTTTAATAGTTACTTTAATTTTTAATTTTAAACCTTGATTTGGACACATCTTCATATTTTAGAAGGGTAGTTATTTCAAGCAGTCATCTTAAGAAACTATTTTCAAACATTATAAATAGGATGTTAACAATTAGCTAGGAGTACTATTCTACCATTTTGAAACTTGAATTGTACATTCCATATATTGTAGCACTTTGCTATCTTTTCCAATACTTTCTTGTTGTCTTTTAGGAACTTAGTTTCAAATATTTCATAATTCATGCGCATTATGCCCTTTTGTATTGAAGTGAATTTTAAATTTGTTTTTAGGATTAATCTGTTCATACAAATTTTTGTTCGTGTTGATTTCAATTCAAAAATTTATAAAGGTCAAGATTTTGCATGTTTGTTGTGAAGATCCACCTTTAGAGTTGAAGCTTTCCAAATTTGCAAAATTCAACTTAAACAAATTGGTACATCCAGTAGGACCTGAATAAAGTATCTTGATTTAGATATTTTATGATCTTACGGAGTGGTATTATGCTAAATTTTTGTAAAAACATATCTACTATTAATTCTTAAAATGGCCATCAAAATTAAAAGAGGTATTCAAAAAATGAAAACGTAATTACTTCTAAAAATGTGGTTGTTAATGTTCAAAATATCAAAATGGTAATAACTTAAGAAATAATACCCAAAAAAACAATCAGAACCAAAATCAAAATAGGAGGAATAAGCAAGGTACGCCAAATAGAAATAGAAACAACAGTAATAATTCAGTTAGTAGGAACATCTAAGGAGAAAATAATAATGGACAAATGCCCAATGGGTCAATGTCATTTGGTATGCCTTTTAATCAAATGTTTCCTATAGATCCTCAAATAGATAGAAATTATCAAGGATTCAAAATGGGATAACTCTAGAAAATGTGGTTTTGACAGTAGATAGATGAAAGTAATCATGACATTATTCATATGATGTCATAATAAATGGTGATTATTTTACAATCATTATTAGAAAATGGTGCTATGAGTAAGGATAGAATGAATCAAACAAATGAAAGAATAGAATCATATTTTAGTAATGATGAAGAAAATAATCAAAATGATAACGTAGTCAAATTTGAAAATGTTGAAAATGATTGAACCTGACATAAACTAACCACGATAAGGTTGAGTTAGAATCTTTCAATAAGAAAGAGATGAAATATCAGAATACAAGAAACCGAAATAATGAAAACATTCAAGTCTTTTTAAATCAAAATTATCAAAGATCAAAACAAAACTTTGTAGTTTTTGGTTGAAAAGCTATTGAACCAATTAAGGGAACATAATATTTATTTGATTTGCAAGGGTGTTTTTCTTGACTAGATAAATCAAATTGAAACTCTTTGTGGGTTCAAAGTTCCAATTTACCACCCTCTCAGATAAGGATAACCAGTCAACAATCATGTATATTGCTCAATTCATAACTGAGTGTTAAGAACTTGTAGGTAATAAATATTTAAAAATAAAATATTTTCTATTATTTTGACTAGAACTAAATTTCTTAGTACTTGGGGTTATATCTTAATTCTGTGCATCCTTGGGCTTAATTAGAAAAAAATGTTTCATGAATAGTTTTACTGGGGTGAAATAAGAATCAATTAATAGCTGAATTATTAAACATAAGAAAGAATCCCAATGGAAATTTTTGATGATTATTTGTTTTAGTTTCAATAGGCTAGAAGTCACTACTTTACTTAGATAGGTGAATATGAGATAATCAAAATTACTGCAGCCAATTTTGACTTAAAAATTAGAAAAAGTTTGGTGAATCAATACATTATCAATATGTCTCAATTAGCTAAAAAAGTAAAATAAATTGAACAACTTCAACAAGAAAAAGAAAGAAAAATAAAAAAAATTTCCTTTTAGAAAAGAAAATGTTGTTTTTATCGAGGATGAAGAATTAGAAAGTGAAAACGAAATACATTTTGCCAAATTAAAACCTAGGCTACCATATGTTTGTCTGCTTTTGAAGATTAGTGAAATAAAAAATAAGATGGACAAATTAAACAAAAGGATTTATTTTTTCGACATTAATAAAGCTGATCAAATTTCAAATTTTTGACTTACTATTGAAAGATAAATATATCAAATTGTCTAATGGCCACAGGATATTGATAAAAAAAGAAATTAAAGATTGAAAATATTACATATATCATAACATGTTTGGCCATGTGAGTAATAGTTGTGTTAGTTCAAGGGAGATGATTGAGAAAGCCATCAAACATGGATGTCTTTGATAATCTAATAAAGGAAAGGAGATGTTAGTGGACACAGACCTTTTCCTAACGAGCACAAATTATGTTAAACTGACTGATTCTAATGATATTAATATAACTGAGATCAATGTGATCAGAATTTATGAATCTGATGATTCATTGGATGCACTTTTCATTCTTGAAGCTTATCAAGAAGAAGATGAGTCATTTGCATCATTCATAAAAGAAAACTGAGGCAGAATGAGGAATTATAAAAATATGCCCCTAATGTGAAAAATATTATAATGAGGTGAAGTTACTTCTATATGAAAAGAGGAATAAAGATAGAATTGACCTTTAAGAGCAAAAGAAATCTGATAAAAAGAAAGAAATAATGAAAGAGGTCAAAAAGAAAATTTAACCTTCAAATGCATTGATTTTGACAATAATAAATAAATAAATAACCACGAAAGTGGCTTCCATATAAGAACCAAGATACCTTACAATGGGTAAAAACTAAGCCTCTAGAAAAACAAAAAAGGCATAAAAACTTAAATTCTAGTAAGGGCAAAACAATCAGTTTAATCTAAATTATCAACCACCTTCTCCTATAAAGACTCAAAAGTGTGTAGAATGCAAAGACAAGCAGTTTATCCAAAAAGATAGAAATTTAGCTATTATTTCAATCAAATTCCATCACGACTTGAGGAACTAAGTGAAACCAAAAAAGATGAAGAAAAGATTAAAATGTGCAATTACTTTAAGACCAAAGGTCAAAAAATGAAAATTAACATGGTATGTATTTTACCTACATTATTTAAAGCATCTCATGAACAAGATTGTTCAAATGATTATTATGGAGATGATGACTGTACTTAAGCAATTGAATTTGATGAAGATATCTTTAGTATATTTGAAAGACCAATAGAACAAATGAACAATCATCTTCGACATGGTTGACTTATCAATTAGGTGTCGGTAGGTGGAGGAGTAGTTGGAAATCTAATGCCTTGATCAACATTTGTTGAAATTGGCAAACACCAAAAGACATAATGCTTTTTAACATTGTTGTAATTGATTTTAATGGAAAAATGTCTACTTTAAAATGCATGGTGTTAGTCGACTTAAAGGTAGGGTCAATTTCTTATCAAACTATGTTTGTTGTGGTGCCATCTAAACCCAATTATAATTTGCTATTAGGTTAAGATTAGATCCATACAATTAGAGTAATATTTTCGACGGTGTACTAAAGACTAATTATGTTTATGTGGGATGATGAAGGTAAGATTAAATATATCTAGATAATGATAGTGCATATTATTTACAACAATGCAATACATAATTCATAGTGTATAATCCAAATGCAAACCATTACGTATTGAAGGTAATTTCAACCCAAAGCAAGTCAAAGTTTGGATCCTAGATTCTTCATAATTTTCCTTAATCCCAAAGGTTGTGGACTCAGGTTCTGTTGTGGCTATTTTTGGAACTACATAAATAGGCTGGTAAAAGCTTAGTGGACAGGCCCAACTGATACAGACCCAGCTTAACTAGGATGGAGGTCGTTGGAGCAAAGCATCAGGTTGCCAATTATGAACTCAGATCACTGGTCAACAAGGGTCAAAGTAGCAACCTCAGGTTGTTAAGGATGAGGCCTAGCACACAGCTATTAAGATGAGGTCTAGCCCTTAATTCTTAGGACAAGGTCTAGCCTGTAGTTCTCAAGATGAGGTCTAGCCCTTAACTCTCAAGACGAGGTCCAGCCCTCAGTTCTTAGGTCGAGGTCTAGCCCCTAGCTCTTAAGACGAGGTTTAGTTTGCAACTCTCATCATGTTTTCCTACCTAATAATTTGGAGAAATCCTTTTAATTGCCCATTTAATAGAAATCCATTATTGACCATTATGTATCCAATTAATGATTCATTTCCAATTATGAAATACATTGTAACACCTTAACCACTATAAAAAATGGTTGAAATTATTATAAAAAATAGGATGACACAAATAGAATATTGAAAACTCAGCAAAAGACTGAAAATAATATAACTGTAGGCGTAGGGGTCAATTGATTTTAGCCAAACCACATTAAAAAACTCCTGGTGTTCCTTATTCTTCCTCCCTTTCTATCTCTTTCTTGCATATTTACATTCATAACTTATAGTTTGGGGTGCCGGACTTGGGTTGATTGAATTTTATCATCAACATTTTAGCACTAGAAGAAAGGCCCGAAATTGCACCCACTTTGATTTACTGTTCAACTACAATAGCTAGAGAAAGAACAACAGGAGTTTAGATGTTCCAGTTGATCAACCAGATGGTCATATAGAGCAGTAGAGGAAACTAACTTCTTCTACTTACTTCTTTTGAAAAGAGACAGAAAAAGAAACCCTTACGGAGCTCTCTCTCTTTCATTTTCTATTGAAACTGAAGTGGAAGGCCAGTAACACTAGAAACATCTCCTACTTGGCCACTTACCTTTGGTTATATGGATTCCACTGGCCAAATCTTCTTCAATCATCCTTGTGAGCTGAAGTGTATTCAAGATAACATCATAATTTTGTTTGGCCAACAAGAAGGGATTTCATCAGTTCTGCACTAGAGCTGGTTAGAGGCAGAGTAGTAGCTTGCCACCAACTTGGTTTACTGTCGGGTGCCCTTGCCAAAGTTCCTCACATGTGGAAGAGTCATGATAGAGTTCCCTACTATAGTTAGAGCTAGAAGATCTCTAGCCTCACAAGTGACTTTATACTCAAGATGCTCCAAGGACTCCAGCAGTTGCAAGAATTGCTATTGGGATAGCTCATCAAGGGCTCAGGAGCCCGTGGGAGTGCTTCTTCTCACCACTGATCTCGTTCTAGATGTGTGTAAGTATAGTGTTAAGCTCACACACAGTAGCCATGTAGTGAAACTAGGTTTGATGACGAGCTCGCACTACCTACTAAATATTGAAAATGATGTAGGTTATTAGCAATAGCAACAGCATCCTTCTGAGCTAGAAGATCTTTAGCCTCGGAAGTGACTTTGTACTTGAGGTGTTCTGAGGCCTCTAACAGTTGTAGAAGTTACTATTAGGATAATTCATCAAGGTCTCGTGCCCACCAACATCAGGTTCGCATCTTAGCGAGTCGTATTTCGAGCCTATGGAAGCTTCTTCTTGGCATGGATTTAGTTCTAGACATGTGAGCATGATGTTGAGCTCATACACAGTGGCCATACGGTAAGCCTTGATGATGCACATGTGCTTGCCACTGGCCATGTTGCACCATGAAGCACCGGTCATGTAGCATTCCACCATGGCCTCTACATTTGAAGGGCTAAAAGAGAAGACTTTCTCACTTGGGGAGAATACAATGATGCAGAATTCAGTGGCATAGAGGGTATAAAACTTGTTGGCTTTCATGAAGAGGCCACTATGGTTCTTGGAAAATGTCACATGCAGATTGCTCATCTAATTCATCTTAACCATTGGGTTAGTCCGATATTATTATGAGCCAAAATTAAGCTCCAATAAACACCAGAGATGATAAAAAAATACTTTTAAAGCATCTCAAAGATACTATTACACAACGTTGAGAAAGCTTCAGCATACATATAAACGTAGATGATGTCATCATAAACATATATGCATGGCAAGACCAGATTACAAGTACCAATTGAAGCCTTCCCCAGAGCGTAATGTTATTACTAAAAGCACCTCAAATTTTTATGTCCACTAATCTTTGAATAAATTTTTAGCAAAGTATTATACAGGAAACGAGCCATTTTTGACTTGATAAATCTACATTATCATGGAATGCTAGTTGAAATACGATTTATTGCACAACAAGATTGCTAACAAAGGCACATTATACTAGCGGAGTACTAAGCAACATGATTGTTGTAGTGTAACCTACTGAATAACACAATTATTGTAGCATGACCTACTGAGAAACATGATTACTGTAGCGTGACCTATTGAGCAACATGACCTCTTAGGTAACAAGATTACTAGTTAAGGTGCAGCTCTTGTGTGACCTACTTGGGTACTCGAGCTAGTTGAGGCGCATCTATACTACTTATTTGGGCACTTGACTTATGCTAGTTGAGGCACAGCTCTTATGCGAGTTACCTGAGAACTTGACTAGTGCTAGTTGAGATATAACTCTCATACGACCTAGCTGAGGCACGACCTACTAGGTAATAAGATTATTAGCTAAGACACGACCTACTAGACAATAAGATTACTAGCTGAAGCACAACCTACTGGGCAACAAGATTGCTAGCTAAGGTGCATTCACGTCAACATTTTGAATTATCATCTGTGATTTACCGAGTATTAAACTCATAAAAAACCTGGTTCAATAAGGTAGATGTAGGTATGAACATTCAAGAGATGAAACGCAGAATTACAGACATCTAAGCGATGGCATTGTAGTTATCAACTTTTACCAGCAAGTTATAGATCCCACTCCGTAGATCGCACTGAGAGCTGGGGGCTAATGTGTGGATATTTTTGGAACCACACAAATAAGCTAGTAAAAGCTCAATGGATAGGCCCAGCTGATAAGAATTTAGCTTAACTAGGATTAAGGTTGCTGAAGCAAAGCATCAGGTCAACTTAGATCACAGGTCAACTAGGGTCAAAGTTACAACTTTAGGTCGTTACAGATGAAGTCTAGCCTGCAGCTCTCAAGACAAGGTCTAGCCTCCAACTCTAAGGTCAAGGTCTAGCCCCTAGCTCTCAAGTCAAGGTCTAGCCCCTAGCTCTCAAGTCGAGGTCTAGCCTATAGATTTCAAGATGAGGTCTAGCCCTTAACTCTTAAGTCAAGGTCTAGCCCCTAGCTCTTAGGACGAGGTCTAATCCATAGCTTTCAGCATGTTTTCTCAGCTAGTAATTCAGAGAAATTTGTTTAATTACCCATATGAACCATTATATACCTAAATAATGAATCATTTTTGTTATCGAATACATTATAACACCCCAGTCACTATAAAAAAGGGTTGAAATCATTGTAAAAAGAAGGAGCACACATACAAAATACTGAAAACTTAGCAAAAGACTAAAAATAATATAACTGTGGACGTAGGGGTTGATTGACTTTAGCTAAACCATGTTAAAAAACTCATAGTATTCCTTATTCTTCCTCCTTTTCTATCTCTTCCTTGCATATTTATATTCACAACTTGCAATTTGGGGTGGCAGACTTGGGTTGACTAGATTTTACCATCAACAGGATCGATCAAGCAAATTAAAGAATGATCTTCAAAACCATTTAACTTAGCTATTAGCCTTTATTACCAAGCAGAAATAAGTCAAAATATTCCTATATTGTATAGGATGATAATCCATTGGGGTTTTGTACTCACCTTTGAAAGGAGAAGAAAAGAAAATCAAAGTGCAAACTCATTACAAGTAAATCTGGGAATAGAAAATGATAAAAAATCAACATATGTCAACACACTAATGTAAAACAAAGAATAGTTGAAGTACTAAAAGAATATAAGGATTGTTTTGCTTAGAGTTATGATGAAATGCTCGATTTAAGTCAAGATCTAGTCGAATACAGATTGCCAATCAAAGAGAAATTTCTATCACATAAACAAGCACCCAAACATTTTGTTCTAGAAATTATATTAAAAATTAAAAAAGAAATTGAAAGGTTACCAGAGGTCAATTTCATCGAGACTACAACATATGTCAAATCGATTTCAAATGTATCCTAATCATAAAAAAGAATGAAAAATTAAAAGTATGTTGTAACATTACAAATTTAAAAGAAGCAACACTGAAGGATGAATGCCTAATGCCAATAGTCGATATGTTGATTGACTCAACTTTAGGTTGCATTGTAGTTAGCTTTATGGATAGAAATGCTGAATACATTCAAGTTTATATTGCAAAGGATAATATGGCGAAAAAAACATTTTAATGTCCAGGAGTAATTGGCACGTTCAAATGGGTTATGATTCCTTTCGGTCTAAAAAATATTGGAGCAACTTATCAAAAGGCTATAAATAAAATATTACATGACTTGATTGATAGGACAATAGAGGTATATATCGATGATGTGGTGGTAAAAGCCAAATCACATGAGAAACATGTCAAAAACCTAGTTCAAGCCTTTGAACGAATGCAAAGAAATGGATTAAAGATGAATCCATTAAAAAATGCATTTAGTGTTTCAATAGGAAATTTCTTGAGTTTCTTGGTACTTCAAAAGGGAATTGAAGTCGATAGCAACAAAACAATGGTGACTATAGAAACTATTGCTTTGGCAAATAAGATAGAGTTTGTAGTGCTTCATTGGCAAGTGAATTTTCTTTAACTGTTCATTTCTAATTGATCTAGTTGAACAAGAATATTTTCACCTTTGTTGAAGTCAAAGATAGATAAAGAGTTTTGTTGGAAAGAGTGTCATTAAGAGGCATTTGAAGATATAAGGAAGTATCTAATGGTACCTTTAGTCATGTTTTCACCAATTTTCAGCAAATCATTTGAATTATATGTTTTGGTTTGTAATGATGTAATAGGACATTTTCTAACCCAAGATTATGATTTAGGTGTAGAAATGGCTATTTATTATCTTTTTAAGATTTTAAATATAGATGAACAAAAACATTCTGCAATGGAAAAAATGTCTTTTTTTTTTTGTATTTTTCTTGTTCCAAATCATGTTATCATTTATTGTCAACTAATATTCATGTCATTGAAAAAGCTGATATATTAGGGTTCATGTTGTTGAAATCTCTTATACATGAACAAGTTAAAAAATGGGCATGGGATTAACTGAGCTTTCTTTATAATATTGTCGATCAAAAGCTATCAAGGGGCAAGCTATTGACAACTTCATTATTGAATATATTGAAAAAGAGATTAATTTTGTCAGTTTAAAGCCTTAGAATTTATATTTCGATGGTTTATGTCAAAAAAAGGGTTCTTGTGTTGAAGTGTTAATTGTCACACCTCAAAAGACACCATTCAAATTTCTGTTTTCCTTAAATAAAAAAATGCTTTAATAATGAAGCCGAATATGAAGCACTAATAATTGGCTTGGAAGTTTTATTAAAATAGGGAACAATGAATATTGAGATCTATGGAGATTCACAATTAGTAATAGAATAAATCTCAAAAGAATATAAAAGCATGAATATAAAATTGATAAAGTATTTGGCAATCACTATTAAACTTTTGCAAAAATTTGATGTTGTGATCATTAAACATATGCCATGAATAAAAGATGAGAAAACCAATGAATTGGCTCAAATTGCATTTGGATACAAAATCAATAAGAATAAGTTTGTCAAAATAAGTTAGCATCACACATGGCTGGAACTAGTCAAAACATGTGAAATAATATGCAATGATACTAGTTTTATTTCAATTGATTGGAGATCCCTATAATCAATTATCTAAGGGATTCATGAGCTCCAATCAATTGAAATGTCCATGTAAAGGATCTGAAGTTTGTTTTAGTTGGAGGACTCCTATAAAAAAAGGATTTAAAGGCCAATTATTAAAATGTTTGGGAGAAAAAGAAACAATCTCTGCTTTGGTTAAAGTTCATGAGGACGTATGCGGTGCTCACCAAATTGGAGTTAAAATGAAGTGGGTGTTAATTTGATGTGGATTTATTGACTCAAAATAATTAAAGATTTATCGATTACGTTAAAGATTGTGATGATTGTCAAAAACATTGATCAATCCAAAGAATCCTAGCACTTGAGTTGAAATATATAATAAAGTCATGGCCTTTTAGAGGATGGGCAATGAATTTGATAGGAAAAATATACTCATTTTTAGGTTAAGGTCATCATTTTATCTTAGTGACGATAGATTATTTTACAAAATGGGTCGAAGTTATTGCATTTAAATATGTAAAGTAGTTAGACATTGTGGAGTTCATTGAACATCACATTATTTGTCATTTCGATTTATCAAAAATAATAACTACGAATCGTGGGATAGTCTTCACTAGTCAAAAGATTAAAGAATTTGCTGAAATGAGAGGAATAAAAATGTTGAGTTTAATACCATTTTATACTCAAGCAAATGAATAAGTAGAAACAGCCTATAAGATAATTATCAACTTGATAAAGAAACATATTGGGCAACACCCAAGAAATTGACATAAAATACTTAATAATATTTTGTGGGCACTAAGAAGTACTTCAAAATAGTCAACATGAGTAACACCATATAAATTGGCTTTTGGTTATGATGCAGTTATTCCTATTGAAGTAACCGTTTAGTCATGGCAAGTTTAAAAACAAAATGAATTGTCTAAAGTTGATAACCATGGGTTGATGCTTAGTGAGTTAAAAGAGTTAAATGAAGTTTGGTGACAAGCATTAGACAATTTGATTCAAAATATAGAAAAGTTAATTAAGTTTTATAATAAACATTTGAAAAAAGAGAAGTTTTAATATCAGCTAATTAGTATGGAAGATAATTCTACTAACACATAAAATATTGAAATTTGACAAATGGATCCTACGTTGGAAAAGGCCATTCGAAGTGTCACATACTTTTGATGGAAATAGTTATGAAATAAAGCATACGTAAGAAATGAGAGTTGAAACAATAAATGGAAAATATTTAAAATAGTACAATTAGACTATTCATGTAATACGTATGAAAACAATTGTATGATTGTTCAAAAAGTACTCAATGTGAATTAGTGAATTTCTTAAGATTGGAAACAAAAGTTTCCTTTTAACTCCTTCCTTCTATTGGTTTTGAGCCGGCATTTTGATCGTTTGAGCATTCTTTAGCTCGACTTCAACTTCAGACAATCGATTTTGCGGTTGCTTTGTATTTGTTTAAGACATCTTTGACTTATTTAGCGAATTGCAATCTTTCTTTATTTGCTAACTAAATAGCTACTTCCAAATATGGTCGAGTTGATTATAATTGTTGAAGCTTTCCTTGTAATTTGCGAATCTTGGATTTGGTAGGAGCAATGTTTTGTGAACTGAAGCGAACAAATCAGTCAAAATCAATGAACTAGAATTGATTTTCAAAAATCAATTGGTTTAAATTTTTTATTTTTTATTTTACAATTTGTCTTCAAATTGGATAATTTTTTTTTATATTTTTTTAGTTGTAAAATATTTTTTTAAAAGATATACTAAATTAATTCTATACAATTGTAATATTTTTTAACTATTAATTTTTTTAAAATTTATTATGATTTTTATTTGTTATATTTATTAATTCTTATATATTATAAATTCAAATTTATAAATTATATTATATGTTTATTATTTTTTTATATAACTAAATTTAATATATTTATTTTTTAATTGTTGATTAAATCAATTGATATAATAAACTTTCCGAATTAACTTCGAATGGGATTTTTATAACATTGTGATAGCCAACATTGTCCCCAATATCATCTTCTGGCGTGAAACCAGTAACCAAACCGCTGTCTTGACAGTTTGAGCAAAGCCCGTCTTTTTTTTTTTTTTTGTTTTTAAAGAGCAAAACCAAATTTGAGGGTAAGTAATTTTTTGGGCCTAGTGATCGGTAATTGAGAGCCTACATTTGATTTGTCTTTCAGTTGGCCCAACAAATATTCTGATGTTTTCAATGTGCAGACTCAACCCAATACCTGGCCCTTGGGCCTTATAACTACCCACATGAAGAAGAGCCGTGACCCGTGGAAACATAGTTGCGCTCAAGAAAGATATTTCCCACGTTTTTTGGCAACCTCGAGCTTCACATGAGGATTAATCAACGAATAAGTTTAAAGTTTATATCCAAAAATAGAGGTGAAGATACACATTCTCTAATAGTATGATCCATTTTTTTCCGAAAACTATCAGAGTAAAAATAAAAAATAAGATGTGAGGATAAAAAATTATTAATAAATCATTACAATTTTAGAATGATATATATATTCGATTAAATAATAATTAAGAGGGCATTTGATTGAAAATTCTCAAAGGATAGGTGATAAAATGAAAAAAATTAATTTATATCAAAAAAATTAATTTATTTATTAAGTGTTTAGATCATGTATAATAAAATTTATTATCGTTATTTAACTTTAATAAATTCTCCCAATTGAAATCCTTGTCTCACCTAAAGTATTTGATTAGTTTACCTTTAGAAACAAAGAATTATTCCCTCCCTCTTTCTTCTCTTATCTCGCACCACTATCATTAACCATTATTATCCACTGTTGTTAATCATCACTTACCATCACTTTTCATCATTAACTATTACTTACCACTACTATCATCATTAACCACTATTATCACCATCATATGTCATTGACCATCAACTATTACTACTATCGTTATTGACTACCAGTTATCATCATCTACTGTTATTGGTCATCACCTACTACCACTACAATTATTGACTACTAACTATCACTACTTTTTATCATTGATCATCATCCATTACTATTACTATTATTAATCACTACTTATCACTACATTCCATTGTTGACTATTACCTGTCACCACCACCACCATTATCACATTCCACTATTGATCACTGGCCATCACCTATCACTCATCATTACCTTTTGTCGTTAACTGTCATTTATAACCACTATCACCACTGATCATTATCCACCACTATCTTCCATTAGTGACCACTGTCACCGTTACATTCCATCGTTGATCACTACCTCACAATTATTAACCATCTCTCATTGATCACAATGTATTATTATCTCCTGTTGTTGATTATCACCTATCATTATCTACTATTGTTAACCATTATTACTTATTGTTATTGACCACCATCTATCACTAATTATCATTCACTACAAGAATTTTCCGGATTAGCGACGGATTCTATGTCCCTCGCTAAAATCCGTCGCTATTTTAAATTTTAGCGAGGGAATA
>JANHAO010017172.1:0-14083 GCA_026873985.1 Saraca asoca
AATATTTCAGGGGCCTACTGGGTCACACGTATAACGGGGAATGATATGGCCAAAGTTTGGACATATTTGATATTCAGGGACCAAAATGCAATTTGGTGAAAATTGCTGGGGCAGAATTCAAGTTTATGGAAACTTGAGGGGATGTTTTGCAATTAGGAAAAATTATTTTTCCTTGCCCTGAAATGACACCATTTTGGCCCAAGGAAGTTGGCCAAAACGATGCCATTTTGGCTTCTCTTCTTCAACCCCAATTTGGTTGAAAAGTTCGATAGTCCAAGGGAGAAGAGAGGGAGGCCGAGAGGAGAGCTGCGTCATCCTTGGCTTGGTGGCATCCGACCAGAGGAGAGGGAAACACCATAAGGGTTTCGGTGTGTGCAGCTCATTTCCCTTGCTTTGGCTGGAAGAGTTTTGGCCAAGATGGAGAAGTGGTCTCCATGGGTTCGGCCATGGCCGAACGGCGAAGGGAAGGAGGCAGGAAGTGTTTCGGTAGCTTTTTGGCTTCTTCTTGGTCCAATCCAGCTCCCAAAGCTTGCTAGCACAAGTGGAGGAGCTGTAGAGGCCATTGGGAGGAGTTCTTCAGTGTGGATCTCCAAAAGAGGGAAGACGTGTAGACTGCTTGGTGACTGAAAGATTCAACACATTTCGCTGCATTTTGAGTTGGATTAAAGGTTAGTTTAGCTCACTCTTGCTTTTAATTTGATGTATGTGATACATTTTAACCTCAATCCAACAGATCTTAGGAGGTTTGTTCGGCCAAGAGCGTGTTCTCCCCTTGAAATTTTTTTGAAATTTCAGTCTCTTGGAGTAGAACAAACCTAACATCTTCTCTAAAGGTTTCAGCATGAAACTAGAACTATTACTTATCGGTCTACCTATCTTGGGAAAGATTGTAAACACGTCTTCATATCCAATATCATTTGGTTCATTAGTTACATTTCTTATTCAATTGAAACTTGTTTCAATTCCTTCCAAATATCTTGAATAGAATGTAAAACACTCTTTAGATATGTATCCTTTAGCAATGAAACCTTTTGGTTGAGCCTTATTGCATATATAAGACTTTAGATGTCCCAAATATCTATGCAAGGGAAGATATCATTAGAAAAAAAATAGAATTATAGGTCTAGACTTAAATGGATAAAATCAACTATTACTTTTCAATAGGGTACATCCATTGGTACTATACTGGGCTTCTCGATCATAATTCATCAACTAGATGAGCAAATAAATGAACCATAATGGTGAAGAATGATGGGAGGAACAAGATCCCTTTCTATGCCCATTACCTGAAGGTCTTTTTGACCATTAAGATGGTCTTCTATCCTTCCATTTTCATTCAATAAAGTGTAGGTGATATTGTCATAAAGCTTTTTTTTTTTATATGCATGACATCAAAATTGTGACATAACATGTTAGTCTCCTAACATGGAAGTTGAAAAAATATAGACTTCTTCTTCCATTGTTAAGAGTCCACTTTATTGTTATTTGCACAAGCTCACTTCCCTTTAGCATCCCCTTTTACTAACTTTCTAAATGTAAAATTAATGTTCTCTACTTCTTTGAAGATTTTTGTGCCTGAAAGTGATTTTGGAGGGTTTCTAAACTCTTGAGTCCCATCAAAGCAAAGTTGCATCAATTGAGATCTATGATTCACTTCAATAAAATGACAATGCCCCTAAAAAACACCATTTTTTACTATGAGGCAAATGTAGTGGAGTTACATCAAAGTTATAAGTTGGGCAAGCTAATCTAATGTGTGTATTCCAACCAGATAGAGTATCAAACCCTGGGAAATCATTAATTGTCCATAGTAGTGCTGCTTGCATTTTGAACATTTTACACATTAAAACATCATAGGTGTCCACATCCTCTATCCACAACTCTTTCATAAGAGGTTGCAAATAGACATCTGTCATTCCTTGGCATACATTTACCAGGGATGATCATTGAAGGATTGAAAGAGATTGGCTTCATACACATTCAAGGAGACAAATTGTATGATATCAAAATTACAGGCCAAATGCTATAATTTATACTTATGGTTCCAAAAGAATTGAAACCATCATTCGCAAAACCTAGACAAACACTTTAAGGATTTGAAGAAAATTTAGGGTGAGTTAAGTCAAATTTTATCCATGCTTCTAAGTCTCTTGAATACCTCATTAAGCTATCATTACAACTCCCAATTATATGCCACCTCATATGCTTAGCCATCTTAGTAAATATAAATAACCTTTGCAACCTTTGTTTAAGTGGAAAGTAGTGTAAAACTTGTGCAAGTTGTTTCTTTTTCTTATTTATAGCTCTTTCTTTCTATCTAGATGTATGACATCTCTTACATGTTTCCCTTTTCTCATCATCCCCCTAATACAACATGCAATCATTCAAACAAGCATGATTTTAGTGTAATTGAGCCTAAGTTTGGTAATGGTTTTCTTAGCCTCGTACAATAAACTAGGGATCTTAGCATGCTTGAAGGCATCCTTCAACCATTCTAAGATCATTATCACAACTTTATCAATCATGCCCATAAGCACTTGATGTGATACAATTTTACTAGAAATGATAATGTGGAGTACTTCATGCATCCTTCATAAAGTTCTTGATTTTCATCTTTAAGTAACTCATAAAACTCATTCATCCATCCTCTTATCTAATGCTTCATCATTATCACTTGCAGCTTCATGAGATGAGTTAGGTTCATTGTTGTTAATTAATCAAAATAATTATTTAATATTCATTAAATAAATAAAATTAATTATTAAGTAATTAAAACCATTATTAAACACTTTTTTGTCATGGTTATTAAATAAAATTATGAAAACTAGGGTTATTGCTTCATTGGGACTTTTGACCATGAACAAGCACGAAGATAGTATTGTCAAGTAATGGTTGTAGCAGAGAATTGGCTGCCCAACTTGGTGAGTTGTTCCATATGCTCCATCTTTATTGAAAGATGCTAAAGAAATAGATTAGCCTAACTAGATTATGACTGAACATCATATGGTTCAACCTCAATTCCTCTTTGACACTTTGTTGTCTTTGCTGCTATATTAGGGCCCTACTCTCCCTATCCAATGCATATCCTACCCTTTTGAGTTCATATCAAAATTGATTTCACATTCACTAAATGTAACGGTGATCTTTCTCAAACCTTATCTTCATCAATTTATCTGTTGTTTAGCCTTAAAATTTAGAGACTAAAATCACCAACCATATTATTCATAATTGAGACAATCACATAACTCATATCATGGATTGAAAAAAAAAGCAACATATAGAGAATGAAATAGAAAATTAATTGGGAGAGGTATTGAGGAGCATACCTTAAAAGGAAGACACCCATGATTCGATAATTGGACAGGAAATAGCTTGGGGTGAGTTTGACAAGCTTGATCGAGCAAAGGTACAAAACAACTTGGGGTTCTATTTTAGGGGCAAAATATATTTCACTGCATGATGTGAAAAAACAATATATAAAACAACAACATATTTAACTGTAACGGAGAATTCATACCTAATAATACATATAAGACAGTTTTAACTTAAACTCAACTTGTATAAAATGTCATGTGTATGCAAATTTGTCTCCAAAAATCCTGTTGTGATCTATAGCAGTAGTCTTAATGTGAAAGTAGAGAGGAAATGCAACTAAATTGCATAATCTCAACAATAAAGGCAGAGGTTGCCCATTTTTTTTCAATTTCCAGTCAAATTTTCTAAATGTATCACCCAAATGATAAGTATTGTTTATTATAACTCATAACTTTTTTCCTAGACTCAATGATACAAACCGCTTCAAGAAAAATATTGTGTTCTCCTCATCATCTTACAAGTAATCCATCGGGATTTTATTATACAGAGTTGTCATTCCAGTCTAAAAAAAAAGACCAACATGTTTAGATACTTTTAAGCATCAATCAGTCTATTATTCCATGCTTGTGTGTGTGTATATATATATATATATATCCAGATCTTCAGTTTAGAACTAGAGATAAAGAGATTATCCAGAATAACAAAAATAACAGCCACACACGAGAAGTTCACATAAGGCCAACTTGGACGATTACAATCATAGTGTGCCCACTTGTAGGATTGTCTGATATGTGAAAAACAAGTGCACCAATGTCAAGGGCAGAAATCTTGCTTTCGATCAATGCATCAAATTCTGTATGCATAGAAACAAGTCAATAAGTAAATAATTTAATAGAAAGACAACAAGCAAAAAATGGCACATACACGAAGGTTAAGTTTCCTTGCTACAACCAACACACAACAGTCCTTGATGGAGGAGGCCATTCTGTTAACACATCACTTATATAGCTTAGTGGCTCATTTTCCATGTGGAAAAGCATGATGTTAAGAGGGAAGAGTTCATGCAAAGCCTAGAATTAGGAAAAGTGCAGAAGGATTCATCAAAATTAGTCAAATTTACTAGTCTATTATCTTAACATGACAGTGTAAGAAATGGAATTATCATTCAAAAATAATGGTAAACTTCACTAAGGAGTAAACAGGGAACCTCAATTAAGAGGCCAAGTAGTTTGAAAAGAATGGGCAATCTCTGTCTTTATGCTTGAGATTCTGCAATTTAGTTACGTTTCCTCTCTGCCTTCCAAACATGTAAATGAATATACAATTCAAGGAAATAAGTAAACAAATATTACAAGCAGTAATTGTAATACTTTAAAAGGGAAAATAATAAGAAAATAAAAATAAGGAAATGGAAAATATATTTATGGTGGACTAAAGTGAAGTTTTCAAAAATTCGTTGTGGTCATAACATAATTTCCCTTTTCTAGGAGGACCTTTTTGAAGATGTCAATGAGTCAATGGGGTTGAATTGCAAATTGCCCCCTTTTATGTTATGATTTATTTTCTCTAACACTGGCTTTCTCTTGTGCACATGTTTTGCTTTTCAAAAACTTCCCTTGTTTTGTATCTTCTCTACTTCGTCACCAGTTGATCCACTTTTTCTTTTTTTCTTTTCCATCCAGAGAGCTCTAACACCTTTCTTTCTTCCCTTCACTTCATCGGCATCTCCCCTGCTTTGATCCAGCTTGGTAGCTCTTCCTTCCTTTTCCTCCAGTGCATCTCGTATAAGTTCGAGATGATTTTCTGGCAACAAATCAGCTCAAGGCAAGCTTCTCACCACCATTACCACTCTAAATTATGGTGAGTCTTCCTAAAACAAAGATTTATTTTATATTAAGTTTATCTCAAGTTATCAAGAAATCTTACCAAAAACCCTAACCCCCAAAAGTTGATGTGTACTAAAATTTTCTTGTTAATTAGCTTTAGTGAAACTCCAATCGAAGAACCAAGTACACCAATGTCAAATTTTTGAGTTTCAGCCAAAATATACAAGTAGATGATTTTGCTACTTGATTATGAAATTATAGCTTCAGATAATGCAGTCTAACATTAGTATAGGATAGGTGTGCTTAGTTAAAGGACTTTAAATTTAAGTTCAAGTATTGATTATAATACTGATTATATGCAAATAGGTTGAGTGACTCAAATTCTCAAGTTTAATGAACTAGTATGTGTGGACCCTTCTTGCAATATTGACCATTCCATTTGGAAAATTTGATCAATTAAGAAGTTTCTAAGGTGAGTAGATTATCCTACTCTCTTGGTAAATCCCGTTTTGCAATATGAAATAATTTGTTATATGTAACATTTTGATTTTTGAATGAAAATTTGTTTTGAAAGATTAACTAAATGTTGAATTTATGAAAAGAGTTGCCATGATGAAATTATGCATTTTGGAACTAATGATTTCATGTTCTTATATGATGTATAAATATGAAAAGGACTTGGCATATTTTTGTGTTTTGTGTTTTGTGATGATTATGATTTATAGAACCCATGATTTCATATTTCTAAGATGTGGAATTTCTGACATTTCTGATTATTTTTCGTAGTATCACATGTTGTTGCTTATTTTACTTTTGTGAATACCATATTTTAATCACTTGGTTTTCTATATAAATGAAAGTTTCCAAACCCATTTTGAGATTGAGAATTTTGAACTGGTAAGCCTATCTTCACAAATACATACATATTGTATCCTTTGGATTTCAAATATGAATTATGAACTAAGTTTTGATTTTCTATGAGATTATTTGCTCACTAAGTTTCTATGAAACTCACCTCAATTTTTTCAATATTTTTTAGAGCTCGAGGATACCCCCACTATGCCTCCTCATCATATGGGTTTAGGATTTGCTCATTGATCGAGTAGATCACCTCCTGTGGAGCTTATAGGTATATTGGTAATGAAAACTTTGGTAGTTGGTAGAATTGTCATATGCATATATTTTGATTGGTGGATGCCCAGTAGGATACAGATTTGTGTTATCTGGGTCTATGGGATTTGGAGTTATTATACAGGATGTCTATAGGCCATGTAACCCTTATCTGTTGTAAAGGCCTTGTGTCCAAGTGTCCAAAAAATAGAAGAAACTCTATTAGATTTTTGTCAAAATTTAAAATGTAAATATTTGTATGCATTAATACAATTTTGGTCTTTGGTATGATAGATTAACTAACAAATATTCTAAATCGTTAGGCTTGTATGAGGTTTCCTAATGGTGACTTTATACGTAGTCATGTTTCATTGATCAAGGCATGACAAAGTTGGTATCAGAGCATAGTCCAGAGTCTAGATGCATAAGTAGGGGTCTCCAACTACCAAATTGGGATAGGCATATCGAATTCATGTTAATGCACCGAGAGCACGACACATAAGTGAGGACTTGTTAGTGCCCACACTATGAATATGTTGAAAATCTCCACATTCCCTAAATCTTTCAATCCTATGTGTATAAATGTATTTGAATCTTGTTTAAACAAACCCTTTTGTTTGATAATAGGAACATGCCACCTAGAACTCAATCCTTTGCTCACCTTGGATGCTAATAAGAAGAAGCATTCGAAAAAGCTTACCATGAACCATCTTCTTCCCAATCACTACCTTAAGGTAGAGGTAGATCTAGGGGTCAAGGTCAAGCTAGAGGCCAAAACAAGGTTGCACGAGCAGAAGTGGAGCTAGAAATCTCCCAATATGAATTAGAAGCTTGTTCCACTTTTGGAGCTTTAGTTGGTCCTTCTATCTTAGATGCCCAATGTGGGCTACAAACTTACAGAGAGCCAAAAATGAATTTATAGATGAACTAGCTAAATAGAGGTTACAAAGACAACAAGAAGAGAGGCCAAAAACTCAAATGCCTCCACCCCTCCACCTCTTATAGCACTAACTACCATGAATTTTTGAAACTACATGAGAGAATTCCAAAAGTTCAAGCCTCCTAGATATTATGGTATCAGGTCATCATGGATCCTCTTGAATTCTTGATTCAAATCGAGCATTTGTGCGAGTTTTAGAGTGTCAAGAAGATACAGCTATAAATCTAGTTGAGTTCTAGCTAGTTGGATTTGTAGTAGACTGGTATAAAAGCTAGGAAAATTGTGGGTCCATAGGAGATAGGGCTAATGCTTGGGAAATGCTTCACACAACCTTCCTGCAGTAGTTCTTTCTTGAATGGCAACACTATGCTAAATTGTAAGAATTTCATAATCTAAAACAAAAAAGACTGATAGTTTTTGAATACGTCGCTTAATTCCTCCATCTTTCCTAATTTGCAAGACATATGATTCCTACAGAAAATGACAAGGCCTAAAAATTTGTTGATGGCCTTAGATATCACTATTTTAATACTATACAAGTCACTAAAGGCACCATATATGAATAAGTTTACAATTGGGCAATAGAACTGGAAGTAAGATTTATGGAAAGGAAAAGGGCAAGAGAAGCCCCAAGCAGTACAAGAAAAAGATCCAGATCTCAGGGTACTAGTGGAGATTCTAGAAGATAGACATGTATAGCTTTTAGTGCACCTCCCTCTTAGAGGCCTGAGGTACCCATATCCTCATGGCATTCAGGTGTGGGTGCTTAGAGTAAATGGCCCATGGGTGCTATCGCTTTTAATTATCATCTTTCTGATGGATTCAGTTCAAGCTATCCCATTTCAGTTAGATTTGAGGCACTAGGGCCATGCTAATTCTATGTGAAAGCTCACTTAAGAATTTATAGGTAAGAAATTGGAGCCTGTTTCAGATGTGGCCAAATAGGTCACCTGAGGAGAGGTTGCCCTTATTTTTCTACTCCACCTAGTGGCATTAGGGCCATGGATGCATCAAGGAGTGTTCCATCTTAATTTATGCCACCTATGCGACCCCCTAGTATCTAATTCTCCTACAAGAGGGTAAGGTAGAAGCGCAGCTAGTAGAGGCCATGGTAGTGTACATGGAGCTACTATGAGAGTATACACCCTAACAAGGCATGGATTGGTTATCAACACATTATGCATATGTTAATTGTCATAACAAACTAGTCAATTTTCATGTGCTATTTATAAAGGTTTTATCTATCCTAGTACTTCCCCATGGGAAGCCCTTGAGCTATTTGTAAAGAAGAAGGATGGAACTTTGAGGCTATATATTGACTATAGGCAATTGAACAAAGTCATAGTGAGGAACAAATATCCATTGCCTATAATTGATGATTTGTTCAATCAACACTAGGGTGCCTAGTATTTTTCCAAGATTAATTTGCAATTAGGTTACCACCTACAAATCAAAAAGGAAGACATTCCAAAGACTACTTTCTGAACATGATATAGTCACTATGACTTCTTGATGATGTCTTTTGGACTAACAAACACTCTTATAACTTTTATGGGCTTGATGAATAGGATCTTTAAACCCTTCTTGGATGAATTTGTAATTGTATTTATTGATGACATCCTGGTGTATTCCCTTGATGACCAAACTCATGAACAACATCTGAAATAGTATTGCAGACTCTTAGAGAGCATCAACTTTATGCCAAATTTTTGAAATATGAGTTCTAGTTAACCAATGTATCTTTTTTGGGACATGTGGTTTCAAAAGAAGGTATTACGGTGGATCTCAGTAAGGTAGAAGTGGTTCAAAATTGGCCTAGATCCACTTCACTGACGGAGATTCATAGTTTGTTGGATTTAGCTAAGCATTCTTACCATTTTGTGAAGCATTTCTCTTGAATTTCGATTCCATTGACCAAAATGACTCATCAGCATGCTAAATTTGTATGGTTTGATTCATGTGAAGCAAGTTTCTGGTGATGTAAAGAGTGCTTGACTATGGCACATTATTGGCCTTACCCACCTGTGGTTGTAGCTATACCATTTATTATGATGCCTCCAAGATTAGTCTTAGGTGTGTTTTAATCCAGTAAGGCAGGCTCATAGCCTATGTATCAAGGTAACTCAAGAAACATGAATAGAACTATTCCATTCATGATCTCGAGATGGCTACCATGGTATTTGCATTGAAGATTTGGCGCCATTATCTATATGGTGAGAAATGTGAAGTTTACACTAATCATAATAGCTTAAAGTATATCTTTGAGTAGAAAGATCTGAACTTGAGCCAACATTGCTAGATGGAATTGGTGAAAGATCCAGGCAAGGCTGATGTGGTAGCTGATGCTTTAAGTAGGAAGTCTATAGGAAGCCTTACTCACATTGAGGTTCCTAGCAGACCGATCATTCAGGAGATGCATAAGGTAGAAGTTGGAGGAGTTCTATTGCAAATAGTAGAATCAAAATATTTATAGCTCATGTGCAAGTATGGTTTCCATTGATTGATCAAAATGTGACTACACAGGCTCATGATGTAAACCTAAATAGGTTACTAGATAAAATGAAGAAAGAACTAGATTCTGGTTTGGCAAGTGATGGTAGAGGGGCCTTGAGTTATCATGGTCATGTGTGGGTGCCTAAAGTTTCCAATCTACGATAATAACTCATACATATGGCTCATTCATCTTCTTATGCTATGCATCTTGGTGGCAATAAGATGTATCAAGATTTTAAGATGGGTTATGGGTGGGAAGGAATGAAAAGAGACATAGCATACCTTGTTTCTCGATGTCTCACGTGCCAACAAGTAAAAGTTGAACACCAAAGATCCGTAAGCCTACATCAGAATATAGAGATCCTTGAATGGAAATGAGAAAGAGTGACTATAGATTTCCTTATTGGGCTACCAAGAACTCCAAAAGGCTATGATTCAATTTGGTTGTAGATTATCTGACTAAGAGTGCCAATTTCCTTCCTATGAAAACAACTTATTTAGCCTCTTAGTATACCTAGTTGTACCTAGATCATATCATGTTTTTGCATAGAGTTCCATTGTCAATTATATCTGATTGAGGTACATGCTTCGAGCTTGTGTGCTAGAATTTGAAGGTAGTTAGGGGTGATCCTTGCCCCTGATCGAATTTGCTTATAATAATAGCTACCACTTTATAATTTAGATGGCTCCTTTTGAAGCATTGTATGATAGAAAATGTAGATCTCTGATCGGATAGTTTGAAACTAGAGAGGTGAAGCTCTTGGGCCCAGACTTGGTGCATTATGCAAATGAAAAAGTTAAAATCATATGAGAAAAGCTAATAATAGCTCAAAGCAGTTAGAAGTCCTATGTTGATAAGAGAAGAAGGGAGTTGGAATTTAAAATGGGTGATTAGGTGTTTTTGAAGATATCACCCATGAAGGGACAAATGAGATTTGGCAAAAGAAAGGAAGCTGAGTCACTGATTTATAAGCAAATTTCCCATTGAGAGAATGATTGGTATTATGGCATATAGGTTAGATCTATCTCCAGAATTGGAAAGCATCCATCCTATTTTTCATGTATCTATGTTGAAGAAATATATTCTAGATCCATTTTACATCTTTCCTTAAATTCTAGTTGAGTTAGATAGCCATCTTACGTATGAGGAGCATTTTGTGGCTGTAGTTGATCGTCAAGTCAGAAAGTTTCACTCCAAGGAATATCCATCAATGAAGGTCCTGTGGGAAAACCATCAAAAAAAGAAGACAACCTGGGAACCTGAGTATCTCATGATGGATACATACCCTCATTTGTTTGAGTGACTTGTTGGTGTGGACCTTCCTTTCTTATGATTTAGACCCTTGATCTAAAAAGATATTCTAATACTCTATTTGATTCTATATACCTATGTTTCTAGAATTTGAGGATGAATTCTTTTGTTCAGGGAAAGAATTTGTAATACATTAAAAGGGAAAATAATAAGAAAACAAAAATAAGGAAACAAAAAATATATTTCTGGTGGACCAAAGTAAGGTTTTTAAATATTCATTATGGCCATAATATAATTTTCCCTTTTCAAGGAGGGCCTTTTTGAAGATGTTGACGAGTTAATGGGGATAAATTATAAAATGCCTTATTTTATGTTATGATTTATTTTCTCTAGTACTAGCTTTCTCCCATGCACACATTTTGCTTTCTAAAAATTTCCCCTGTTTGCATCTTCTCTGCTTCATCACCAACTAATCCATTTCTTCTTTCTTTTTCCTTTGTCTAGTGAGCTCTGATCCCTCTCTTCTTTCCCTTCACTTCTCTGGCATCTCCCCTACTTTGGTCCAGCTTAACAGCTCTTCCTTCCCTCTCCTCTGGTGCATCTCGATCTGAGTTCAAGATGGTTTTTTGGTAATAAATCAGTTCAAGCCGAGCTTCTCACTACCACTGTAGATGATGGTAAGTCTCCTAAAACAAAAGATTTATTTTATATTAAGTCTACTTCAAGTTATCAAGAAATCTTACTTGAAACCCTAACCCCCAAAAGTTAATGTGTGCTGAAATTTTCTTGTTAATTAGCTTCAATGAGACTCCCATTGAAGAACCAAGCACGCCAATGTCAAATTTTTGAGTTTTAGCCAAAATATACAAGTAGGTGGTTTTACTACTTGATTATGAAATTATAGCTTTAGATAATGTAGTCTGGCATCAGTATAGGACAGGTGTGCTTAATTAATGGACTTTAAATTTAAGTTCAAGAATTAATTATAATACTAATTATATCCAAATAGGTTGAGTGACTCAAATTCTCAAGTTGAATAAACTAGTACTGTATGGGCCCTTCTTGCAATATTGACCATTCTGTTTGGAAAATTTGATCAATTAAGAAGATCTTGAGGTGAGTAGATAATCCTACTCTCTTGGTAAATCCCATTTTTCAATATGAAATAATTTTGTTATACATAACATTTTGATTTTTGAATGATTAGGTTTTTGATGTTAATTTGTCTTGAAAGATTAATTAAATGTCTTATTTATGAAATAAGTTGCCATGATGAAATTATGCATTTTGGAACTAATGATTTCATGTTATTATATGATGTATAAATATGAAAAGAACTTGCCATATTTTTGTGTTTTGTGATGATTACGGTTTATAGAACCCATGTTTTCATATTTTTGAGGTATGAAATTTATGACATTTTTGAAATTATACTACCTAGAATGATTGATGATATCTCTGGACTCTTAATTTCTGATATTATAATATGAATAGAAATGTTTATTACCTTTGGTTACAAAGGGTAGTATAATGTTTTCTAAATGATTTATTGTTTTGAGATTTTGGATAGATTAGAAATTCCTTGGCAAACCCTCAAGTGCACTTACAATTAGAATTTCTATTGGACAAATAAGGAGGGACTATCTGAATATCTAAGTATTTGATTGATGTGTTTGGATCGATTATGTCGATATTTGTTAGGTTGGTCACCTTTAGGAATTATCCTTTGGGATCCAATGGTATTTGATAAAAGAGCAACTATAGAATTTTTGCTATTTGAGTATTGGTAAATTTTAGACTACCTTATTGAATTACAATTGTGTTTGCACCATGATGATTATTTTTCATAGTATCAAATGTTGTTGCTTATTTAACTTTTGTGAATGCTATATTTTAATCACTTGATTTTTTAGATGAATGAAAGTTTTCAAACCCATTTTGAGATTGAGACTTTTGAACTGGTAAGCTTATCTTCACAAATATATACATATTGTATCTTTTGGATTTTGAATATGAATTATGAATTAAGTTTTGATTTTCTATAGGATTATCTACTCACTGAGTTTCTATGAAACTCACCCTATTTTTCTCTATGTTTTTTGGAGCCTGAGTATAACCCTACTGTCCTTCCTTATCATTCTAGTTTGGGATATGGTCATTGATTAAATAGATCACCTTCTATAGAGCTTAAAGGTATATTGATGGTGAAAACTTTGGTAGTTGGTAGAATTGTTGTATGCATGTATTTTGATTGGTGGATGCCTAGTAGGGTATAGATTTGTGTTATCTAAGCCTATGTGATTTTAAGTTATTGTACAGGATGTGTATAAGGCATGTAGCCCTTGTCTGTTATAAAAGCCATATGCACAAGTGTCCAAAAAATAGAGGAAAATCTACTAGATTTTTCTCAGAATTTAAAATGTAAACATTTGTTATGCATTAATACAATTTCAGTCCTTGGTATGTTAAATTAATTAGCAAAGATTCTGCATTGTTAGCCTTCCAGGAGGTTTTCTAACGGTGGCCTTCTATGCCAGTCACATTCCATTGATCGGGGCATGGTAGTAGTATAAAATGGAATTGAATGATTAGATTATTGAGCAATAAAATGGTCTCATATAAGTTGCTTTAATAAAAATTTTGAAGGTAAAATTTCTTGGAAATAAAGTTGTAAGTAGAGGGAGAAAAAAATGAAGGAAGGATATCAGGGGAAGCCATAGTTCTTAGTCAAGAAATCTTTTTCTCTTTGCTTGCAAGGATAGAGAAAAAGCAATGGAAAGAGAAAACAAAGTTTCAAAGGACACCTTTTGGCTTTGGCATTGCTTGGTTGTAGCCTCTTTCCAGAAATAGAAACTTTTGAAGTGACCTTGATTGGTATAATCTATGACTTCATGTCATTGGTTGATAAAGAGTTCAGTAATTTCACCATTTTTATCATCAAAATATATATAAGATTTAGGCCAAATTACAGTTTTCATTCTAACTTTTGCATTGGTTTCAATTCTGTCCCCTCTAAAAATTATTTGGTTCAATTTTATTTCCTAACTATAAAAAAACCAAATGCTTTATAATATACATAATCAACATGATTCTATTTTCTCATCTTTTTTTAAGAAGACTTAGACTCTTAACAAATTTAACCACAAT
>JANHAO010017173.1:0-14097 GCA_026873985.1 Saraca asoca
TATAAAAAATATGAACCATTCCAGTGCATTGCATATTGGTATTGTATGATTTAATTAATGAGAATTTAATAATTTTGGCATATGAGTTTATTCATTTTTCTCAATTTGATAGGTTTGAGCTTGTGGATTATTATGAAAAGAGGTACGGGAAGTTGAGCGAGTTGAGTCAATCAGATTATCATACCATTACTGGTAGCATTCACTTGAAAGTGGTAATTAGTAATGACTTCATCTAAATTTTAAAAAACTAAGAAAATATGTGTGCTTTGGATGGGATGAGATTAAATTTTCTCGTCTCAGCCATCCAATTATTGCTATCTTTCGATTGTGTGTTTGCTCTCTTTTTCTTTATTTTTATTATTATTTACATTTGCAGGATGCATAGAGTTTTTTCAAAAATTTTGGTAGAAACGAAGTTTGTCCAGGCACGTACTAGCTACCATTTCCGAGAGAAAGAGGGCCATTCACTCTCATCTTTTAATTGTCGTTATTTCTATTTTTCAACAAGACCTGCTTGTTACAGCTATTAAATAATGTATTATAGAAATAATTAATTATATTGAATTTATTTTATGTTTGATAAATTTTTTTAATTATTGTTTAGATAATATAAAAAAATTATTTTTTTAGTACAAAATTATTGAAAAAAAATGAAGAGAGCGAAGGAATTGCTTTTATTTTTTATCCACACTCTTAGTTGTCTCCTCTTTCTATTAGATTCCTGATTCACATAAATTTGTCCCGTTAAGTTAATTGTAGGATTTTATATAAAAATGATAATATTTTTACTCGATTGATCACAAATTTTAATAACAAATTAATACTATGATTTTTTTAGTGCACTTTTAGAGAGATTATTTTGTGAAATTTGATTTAGCATTTTAACTTGCTTTCTCCTCAAGAAATTACAAATTGATTGTATTCATAAATTTCTAATTTATTAGTTGATATGATTATTTATTTGTCTAATTTAGAATTGTCTTGAAGCCTCCTCTGTTTCGAATGTCGATAATGTATTAGTATTATATATCATTATTTTGAATTATTATTATAATTTATTAGAAATTAGTTTTCATTTATTTTTATTTATATTATAAAAGACTGTCAGATTTAAATGTTTGTTTGAAACTATATATTATATAAAAGAAGAAGCTTATAATTTATATTCAATTTTTTTAATTGGTTCATTGCTATTTTTTTGATATAATTTTATGTGTGATGAACTGATGATTTAACTAATTTAAGCTTTTTATAACTGTAATAACATTATATTATCATATATTTATCAGTAGTCGTTTTTATAAAATTGAATTATTCTTGCACCGGATCATCCTTATACATGTTTTGAGAATTTGTTATATGCAATAAATACATAGTTTTGAATGGTTTAATGAAATGTTTAAATATTAGTGTAATTGATTCGTCTATTGTCCAGATCTAACTCAAGCACATTGTACTTTAACTTTATATCAGTAAATGCATAGTTTTAAATGATTTGTTGAAAAATCAGATTATTAGTGTGGCTAAACCATTTATTGTTCATATTCAACTCAAGCACTTTGTGCTTCATTTTTAAACTCTAAAAAAAAATCGTTATTTCCAATGGAAATTTCCATTGGAAATTATGATATTTCCGTTGTATTTCCTACAAACAAAGTCGTCAGTTAAAAATTAATAATTTTTTTAAAATTTTAATTAATATAATTTTTAAAATTTTTTAATTAGTAATAAAAAATTAATTTTAATATTTTTTAGTTCTAATTTCTAAAACTTAATATTTTTTTAATAATAAAAAATTAAACATACAACACATATGAATGGTTATGAATACATAAAATTAATCAAATAATTCATAAATTTATCTCACCATGATTGTTCAACCAATGGGAATTGATCTTTTAGGATCATTTCCAACTGTTCTCGATCAATTAACATATGTGGTGGTAGCAATCGATTACTTTACAAAGTGGGTCAAGACAGAACCCCTTGCAACAGTAATTTCAAACAATGTGCAAAAGTTTGTTTGAAAATTTATCATCTACTGGTAAAACCTATTCACGATGTCTTATTTCAACAATTATAGACCATTAACAACTCTAAGTAGGTACGATTTCCCTACAATGATTGTATCTGACAATAGAAAATAATTTGCTAGCGATAACTTTAAAGACTTTTGTCCAAGGTAAATTCAGTCAACTTAACACTATTATCAAGTAAACAAATATCTCACTTGTTTCTTAACAAAGATTGGGAATCAAGCAAAAGTTCACATTTATCAAACATCTCCAAACCAATCAACAAGCAGAGTTAGCAAAAAGAATCATCTTTGAAGGATTAAAGAAAAGGTTGAACAACACCAGAGGAAAGTCAGTGGAGGAGTTGCCAAGTGTTATGTGCCTTTATAGAACCACTTCGCACTCTAATATGAGAGAAACCATGTTCATGCTCGCTTATAGATGTGAAGCTATACTTCTAGTTAAACTGGAACAATACTTCAATCGAAAAGAGCATTATGACTAAGAAGAAAACTAGGGAAGAAGAATAGAAGAGCTAGATATTGCAATGGAAGTCAGGGACATTGCCCGCCTCTATAATGAACGATACGAAGGCAAGATAGCCAAAATTGCCAATAAGGTCAAGAAGAATTAATTTGCAAAAGGCATGTTGGTCTTCCATCAAGCAAATAAACCACAAAAGCTATCGGCAAAGGGAAAGCTAGCAATATCATAGGAAGGCCCTTATACAGTAAAAGATAATTTGTCAAACGATGCATATCACTTTGAGTCAATCGAAGGAAAATCACACATTAAGAAAGCAGCACACCTAAAGGCTTACTATGTGCAAAATGAAAAATGAAAAATGAAAAAGAAGATTCTTCATCATTTGCTTTATTGTTCCATATTTTAAACCCGAGCAACCTTCTAAGTGCTATTTTAAATCTAAACAAGCCCATTGGTACTATTTTAAACCTAGACAGTCCCCTTAGTGCTATTTTAAATTTGAGCAAATGCCTCGGTATTGTGTAATCCCTTGGTGTTATTTTAAATTTGAACAATCCCTTTGGTACTATTTTAAACTCGAGCAGACCCCTCAGTATTGTGTAAAACACAAGCAATCCCCTCGATGTTGAGAGACCAAGTAAGACCTTTGCACTTAAGTATATTGGTAGATTTGAACTATATAGTCATATAAAAATAGTGGTTTACTCTATAATTTAAATATGTATTTAAGTATATAATTTATAGTTTATAATTCAAATATGTGTAATAAATATAAACACATAATTATTTATTTCTATTTATCTTAATTTTGTATTTATAATTTAAATCTTAAAAAGAAAAGATTTAGGAACAATTGACAACTGATATTGATTAACATGATATATGCCTAATTTTAGTTTTAAATAATATATTTTCTTTTTAAAACTTGCAGTAAACACTACATTAATTTTAAACTTTAAAAATTTTCAGTAATGGGAATAATTAAAGTAGTGACTATTCTAAATATTAAGCCAATTAAAACCTTATAATTCGAATAGGATAATATATAGAAATACTTTACATTCGAATAATTATATTGTGTTAATATTAGACATTTGAGAAGGCAGGAATTCTTTCAATTGGTCCTTGAAAGATTTACATAATATCAAATTAGTCCTCAATTTTATTCTAGAATTTATTGACCATTTCTATTAGTTCTTAATAATAGAAGAGTAACAGAAGAACTCAATTAATATTAGAATAAAACTGAAAACTAATTTAATGTCAAATTAATCTCTTAAAGATGAATTTATCTTCTTTTTTCCTTTTTCCTTAGGATTTTTTAGCTCACAAAGTCATTACCACCTTTTAAATTATGCGTATCATATGTATTACTATCCATTTTATTCTTGTGTCATGTATAGTGTATATGGCCTTCAACCCTAGAGAGTTTTTTTTTATATGGATAGGGGATGGACTAATTGGAAATATAAAGGAATGAAATTATGGAATTGGTATCATATTTGATCTTTATTATTCATGATTTGTGATTCTCGAAAGTGTAAGCTTTTAATGGCTCTAAGCCATCATCTTATGCCCATATCAGGCACTGGATGGTTGCCTAGGCCAAGCATTGGGTGGTTACTTGTGCCATCTATGTGTGGCTACATGCATCTAGCAGACTTTTTTTTAAGTTGACGTAAGAGTTTTAGAGCGCAAATGATGAAATTTTGAGCTGAAATTCTATATAAATGCAGATAAAAATCCAATTATCAAGTCCCCAAAAGTTTATAATTTTTTTATGATAGCTAAATTTTTTATAAATTGAAAATTTAGAAAAATTAGAAAAAATAAATATGTGGGTCATATGTTTCTAAAAATTTAGGCATCATATAGGACATCCAAGACGTTTTAGGTGGTGATTGGATCAATTTAACATTTTTGGGTGCTCCTGGAAGCCCTAAAAAAAGGTTGGATGTGTCATACAACAAGAACCTTTATTTGGAGCATCAAAAGAAGTGATTGGTGACATATCCATCCCATTTGAAGGATTGAAACACTTTTTGGGAGGCAATGGTAATTGGGGTAGTCACTCACATGCATCATGCCAAGGCATGGGCAAGGCTCCAGGCAACCTCCAAGCTTGGTTTGCCAAGGTGGGTGCTTGCTATGCATGCAACATGCAAAGGAAGGGGTGAGGTCCCGTAAACCTCTATGCTTGATATGTAATGGGGGTGCCCCCCCATGCATGCCAAGGTCGAGTAAGGCTTAGGTGAACCTTTTTTCGTAGTTCACCAAAAGGCTAGCTATCATGCATACCAAGGCATGGCAAGGCCTTAGTGAACCTCCTTGCTTGGCTGGCCATAGGGGTGTCTGCGATGCATGCCAAGGCTAAGCGAGACCCTAGGGAACCTCTTTGCTTGGCTTGCTCATGATTGTTTTGCCTAAGCATGCTCCGGCCTGCAAGCTAGGCTTGTTGTCCTACTGGTCGAGCATATTGGCCTACATATTGGGCATGTTGGCATGCCAATTGAGTGCACTGGCTTGCATGTGAGGCATGCTAGCCTACACTTCTAGCATGTTGGCCTCCTAATTGAGCACTCTAGCCTACAAGTTGGGCTTGTTCTCTTACACATTGAGCGTGTTGGCCAGCACATTGAGCGTGTTGGCCAACACATTGGGCACACTATCTTGCAAGCTAGGGATGCTGGCTTGCATGTTTGCCATATTGGTCTACTAATCAGTACATTGGGCATGCTAGCTTGCTGGCCAGGTGCTTTGGCATGCAAGCTAGGCTTTCTGTCCTGTACATCGAGCATGCTACCTTACATGTTTGCCATGCTGGCTATACACTCTGGCCTATAAGCTGAGCTTGTTGTCCTACATCTCGGGCATGTTACCCTGCACATCAGGCATGCTGTCCTCCAAGTTAGGTGCACTAGCTTACATGTTAGCCATGTTAGCTTGCCAACTGGGTGTGTTGGACTACACATTTGGCATACTGGCTAGTTGGTGGGGCACTTTAGCCTACAAGTCATGCTTGCTATCCTTTATATCAGGCATATTCACTTAGACATCTGGCATGCTGGCCTGCCAGTCGAGCATTCTGGCTTGCAAGCTAAGCTTGTTATCCTACATGTTAGGCATCCTGGCTTGTGCATTGGGCATTTTGGCCTATCTGTCTGGCATGCTTGTCGCTCGCTCTGACTTGTAAGTGGAGCATGTTGTGTGGCACATCGAGCATGCTAGCTTGTCAATAAGTGCATTGGCCTGCATGTCAGGCATGTTGGCTTGCTAACCTAGTACATTGTCATGCAAGTCAGGCATGCCAACTAGGCAAACTACCTTGCATGGGCCTATCAATTATGGACACTGGCACCTAAGAACGTGCGTGGTGGTCTGGCCACTTATTGTCCACCATCCAAAATCACAAGGTCTTACCTGACCAGGGCGCACACCAAGGCCTCTGAACTTTGACCAGCCCCATCCTTTTAAACGGATCGGTGTTATTCAATGCCAGGAACTAAAGATTAGTTAGTCAAGGGTCTCTCATTACCCTACCTGTTAGCCTCACCATCCATTCCACATGACCAATTGTGCGAATCAATGATTCCATTTGTACAAGGTTGAATTACTATTATGACACTATCATCAGTAGGGTAAACTAACCTGCCTTACAATGGTTTAAACCCAGCTCACATTTCCTATTGATACGAAGAGCTGACATCAAAGGATCAAAAAGCAACATTACTATGAATGCTTGGCTACCACAAACTAGTTATCCCTGTGGTAACTTTTCTGATACCTCTAGTTTCAAATTCTGACAGACTAAAGGATTGATAGGCCACACTTTTAAAATTTGTATTCATACTGGAAATTAGAATCAAATGAGATTTACCCTCTTATTCCACACAAAATTTCTACTTCCAAGAGCTCATCTTAGGACACTTTCACTATCTTTTACTAGATGTGCCACCCTAGCTAAACTCCATACCTAATAATGTCTTTCGCTTGAATTAGCTAGTAAAGTAGGCCTTAGGTCCAAAAAGAGGGCTATGCCCTACCTTCAACTCATGGAATAAGTAAAATAACATTAAAAGTAGTAGTATTCCACTTTTGCCATTTTTGACTCCCACTTATCCTACAATTCTCAAGTCATTTCACAAAGTCAGAATAAAGTCAAGCTCAACAGAGTCTTCCTTTCCCACTGATTCTGCCAAGCCCGTTCCCTTGGCTGTGGTTTCGCAAGATAGTAGATAGGGATAGCAGGAATCTCATTAATTCATTTGTGTCTATCACTAGTTAGATAACAAGGCATTTGGCTACCTTAAGAGAGTCATAGTTACTCCCATCATTTAGCCACACTTGGTTGAAATTCTTCACTTTGACATTTAGAGCACTGGGTAAAAATCACATTGCATCAACATTCATAGGGACCATTGCAATTCTTTGTTTTAATTAAACAATCAAATTCCCTTTGCCCATACCAAGTATGATATCAAAATCATTAAGAGGAACTACCCTTAAATCAATCTGGCCTTCCTAATTTCCTAGTTTTATAGCCACATCTTTTGCTATTCCTACACTTAGTTAGGCCTCAGAATTCACTACTTTAATTTTACCAGAAATTTTCCCTAAATTCAATTCAAAGGACTTCACCATGCATTTAGCGACAAAATTATGTGTGGCCCTTATGTCAAGCATCATGATAATAGAATGGTTATTAACACAAGCATCAAAATACATTAAAAATTTATTATCAGATGTCTCCTTGGCTAGATGTAGAGTATTGATCAACTGCAATGGGTTAACTCTAGATGGCCCATCTGATTTGGGACTATTTAGACCACTATCAGCAACTATGGCAAAGAGCTTTTCATGTTTGGGACACTCACAGGCTCTATGAGGGCCATTATAGATGAAACACCTATTGGTTCGAGGGCTTTTCTTCCCTTAATACTTTCCATCTACATTGGATTGCCTTTTCTCACTTTCTTTTTTCTTTTTCCACTTATCCTTGTTCCTTTCTTTACTCTTGCCTTTGTTTTGGCATTTAATTTTCCTTTCTCATTCCCACTGGGTTTTTCCTTTCGAAAGTCCACTAATCCATCTGTGGCAGTGATGGCAAATGGAAGGTCTCCGGCCCTCTTACCTTCATAGTTTCATTTATGCCCATGACTAGAACCCTAACAAAAAATTGAAGAGTTTATCTACTTCTGACATGTTCTAAATATCTAGCATAAGCGAATTGAATTCTTTGATGTAATCCATTATTATACCATTATGCTTTAGATGCTTTAGTGTGTGTCTTGCAAGCTAAGATGTAGTGTAAGGAAGGAATTGTTCCCTCAAATCCTTCTTCAAGGCCTCCCATGTCTAAATATCCTACTTGGACTCATCCTCCATATAACCCCTCCACCATAGTTTTGCATCACCATTTAGGTACATACTGGTGATGTTCACTTTGTCCCCCTCTGGAATCCAAGTAGCCTTGAAATACTGCTCCATATCCCATAAGAAAATTTTCAGATCCTTACCATCATGGTTACCTGTCAAGGCTTTAAGGTTTGGAATTCATGCCTTGTTGGAGGCACCATTGCCTCTAACAAATTCACTAGCTTGATCACCACCAATTGTACATCATAGTGGGTAGTGAGGCCCTAAATTGTCTCCTTCACATCAGGCAATTCAGCACCCAATTCTAAGCATCCTCCAATTCTGTAATCTTTTAGGCATTAACAATGGCTTAGTTGCCCAATTCAACCACTAACCTTTAGTCTATCATTATAAATAATTCTGTCTGCATGCCATATTAAGTTTTTGGCATCTTTGGCATTAGCAAGTATGCATTTAAACATTGGAATTATTGGAAGATATCATAACACCTTAGTTTGAGTCCCTTTTTTTCATGACAACATTCTTCTTCAATTTGTAATGTGATGCCCTATATTTTGGACACTTATGTAAACTTTTATACTTCTTTCAGTACAATATACAACCATTAAGGCAAGCAAGTATCTCTTTATACTCCATACCCATTGGGCACAAGATTTTCTTGGCCTCGTAAGTACATTCCAGAAGTTCATTACCTTTTGGAAGCATATCTTTCAACACTTCAAGTAAGGTAGTGAAACTCTTATCACTCCACCTATTCATCGCTTTCAAGTGGAGTAATCTTAGCATAGTAGATAATTGTGTAAATTTAGTACAACTTCGAAACAAAGGCTTTTTTGCATCACTTAACAAGCTTTTAAGGATATGCAATCACTAAATAAAATTATCTTTAATAACATCATGCACCATATCCTCTAATCGATCATGCAAACCTATATCACTTTCGTCATTTGCATACCCTCCATTATCTTGATACCTTCTAGCTATACTAGACAACTCAATTTCATCATGCCATATCTAACATATATACCCTTTATCAATGCCTTAAATAAATGATCTTTTACTTCCTTTGCTTTAGTTCTCTTAACACAATAGCATTTCACACAAGGACACCTAATTAGCTTAATACTATTTGCAACACATTGATCAATAGCAGATGAGAGACATTCGACATCGATTGTTTAGTCAAAGTTGACATCTTAATTTTCATTTACACTTGAATATTCCCACCACCATGTCTCATTTATTTTGAATTATTTTCATCCAATTTGTTTTCTTAGATAATATATTACAATTTTTTACAAATAAATTGCTTAAAGGCTAATTATTTTCTGAAATATTTTTCTCCATTAAATCATGCTTAGGTTCTTGAATTATTTTTGTCTAATTTAATAGTATTTAAATTCTTGAATTATAATATAGTCTTAGTAAAATGGAATTAATTTATTGGGAATAGAGAATAAAATTTGCTTATAAATAAAATTTGGCAAAATAATTTGAGTTTTAACAAAATAGATATCTCTAATATATTAATCTGTAATATATAATTCCTCTTAAAATGTGAGGAGACTTTATATGTCAGTTTTTGTTAAAAATCCAACGTCATTTCTCTTAACTCATATTTTTTAAACAAAACTAAGTAATCTAATATAACGTCTAATTAAAATGTGTGAAGACTTTAGACATCAATTTTCCTTAAAAATTGACATCGTTTCTTACTTTAGATGTCAATTCTGTTTCTTAAGTAGTGTTTTTTTAAAAAAAAGAAATAAACATCTAATATTATATATCATAATTTTCATTTTAAACATTGGTTATTAGTTTGAAACCAACACGTATATCATTAATGATGTCAATTTTTATTAAGAAATCAAAATTCTTTCTCTTAACTAGTCTTTTTTTTTTAAAAAAAAAAAGACACCTAATATTATATGTCATAATTTTCATTTTAAACATTGGTTATTATATTGCAATCAACATGTAAATTTTTAATGGCATCGGTTTTTATTAAAAAATCAATATCGTTTCTCTTAACTAGTTTTCTTTTAAAAAAAAGATTAATTTATTATAACTTTACAAAGCAAGATTCTAGTATAGTAAATAGATATACATTATAATCAACTTGTATATATCCAAAGTACTATAAAACTAAATACATTACAACTTTTCTATTGGGCTTTATCAAAATATGGTAGGAGAAACTTAGTCCACTAATCTCGAATTCGATCAATTTCAACTTGAGTGTAAGGACTGATATTTCCGTAGTACTACAAAACAAACATACATACAACAAATCACATATCCATATATCACATAGCAACACCATAATTTTTGTAATAGAAATTTCAACATATCCATATATCATATATCCAAAGTGCTACAAAACAAATATACATATAATAAATCACATATCCATACATCACATAACAACACCATAATTTTTGTAACAAAATCTCAACATATCCATATATGAAAAATCCAAATCAAACTATTATACCTCTCATGGATCATGGTTTTCCTCCATTTGAGTGATATTGTCACTCATATACCCCATTACGAAGTATCCACACTCCACATTTTCTTGTTGAGGAGGACATTACAACAAATCAAATATATGCACTCAAATAACCATTTCAAACAAATATGAAATTACTTAGATTATTATAAAATATATTCAATATAATAAAAAAAAAGAAGAAAACTTACTTGTAAGGTGATCCATTTTATGGTAGACTTTTTCCTATTGCCACCAATGATATAATAACTCTTAATACTTCTTTTGAATCAAATTCATGCAAGAAACCAGTATATTAATAAAGAAAATCATATATAGATATGTATCCTAACATTAAATTTTAATATACAAAATAACTCATGATTTTACTAAGGCTTTGATATTCTTGCGCATCGGATGCCCCAAGGGATCAAACCAGTTTAGCACAATTCTCTCCATACAATGACACATAGCATCCAATTATGCCTGTAATAACAAAATATTAAATATCACATTAAACAGTGATGACAAATTGATGCCTTTAATAACAAAATATCAAATATTACATTAGATACATACAACTCAATAAATGGTGCAAAAACACATTACCTCCTTTTTTTAGAACTTTTAAGATGTATGTTGTTTTTTCACCAATGGTGAAGCCTACCAATACAAATAACAATGGACATAGAAATTCAACATCTAGTCCCTTAGCCTCACAATCATAATATAGAAGCCTTTACAAGGAAATAAAGGAAATGGTTAATAAAACACTTTGAATTGTATAATATAAATAAAATCATGAATTGAAAGTTGAAGGTAAACTCATATTTCAAAAACTTGGATGCAAGATATATTTATCTCTTCCATGGCTAAGAATTGCATAATATCATCCTTGGTCACAAAAATATCACATTCATTACCCACAACCATGACATCCATATAAACTTGGATGAAGTTATCCTTTGTCATCTTCTAAGCCATGATAGATAACATTTTCCTTGGTTCAGCAGGAGGCATCTCTTAGGTTTGTGTTAGATGGTCAATTGGTTGAGTCATTAATTCCTTATCTGCTTACTCTTAACCTTCTTAGCATATTCTGTAGCCTAATTGACATGCATAAAATTATGAAATTTAGATATTAGAAATATAGTAAAATTAGATCTTTCAAACATAATTACTTATTAGATAGAATATGATAAATCTATAGCCAAAGTAATAAGACTCTTCAAACATGCAATATAAGTCCTAATCGCTTGGCCCACTATACTTGGTTCATCTATTGGCACTAGAAGTTTTGCACTATGAGCTAGTGAGGTGTCAACAATAACCTTTGCTTATTGCCTGATAATTGTTAGCAATGGAAGGTGTAGTTGTGGAAAACCCTTTCATATGCCATTGTACGTTCCTCAGGTGCACCAAAGTTCAAACATACTTGACTCCTTCCTATATAGACAAAAAAGAAAAAAACAAATGGAAAAAGTTAATGACAATGTTATTTTTCACAAAAAAATATTATAAACCAAATGGGTCAAGCTCTCCTGGGCAGTTAGCTTTCACACTATTAGGTAGAGGAGCAAGGTGCATCTCCACCTCATCAAGAACTGGCCTTGGGTCCAACAATGACTACAAGCCTATCTTCTAAACACGGTGAACATCTTCTAAATTTCTTCTAGCTTGACCTGGGTCTCCTCTCTTACCTTTTGTGTCACTCGAGTAGTAACTTTTATAGAAAGATCCTCTATAGAAACTGATGATTTTCAGAGACGTTTTAATGATCCTCCAAAATAGGCCTTAAGATGCACTGCCTTTAATCCTCTAACATGGTCTAGATGCTCTTCAATTTTCAATGCAGTAGTTACTATGTTTATCTTTATGGATGGAGTAAAATCTTCTTAGGTCAATTGCTATGTGAGAGAATCCTGTGGCATATATACAATTAAGAATATTTATTACAACTTAACACTTACAATTACTTAAGCAATTAAAACTTAAAAATTATTTACAATTTTTCCAACAACTCTTTGGCTTTCTTTGGCCGTATATTCACCTTTTGTGTTGACCCTGACTCTCTTACAAGAAACAATAAAGACATTACAATTTTTAAAATGGTTCAACTTCACTTGAAACCACAGATGAAGTGTACATCCATTGAGTCAATGTTCAACCAAATGATCTCTTTTATTAACTATAATAGGATTTTAACTAGGCTCATGAATAGCCAATTCATACAACAAGATTTACACTGGACTCTTGTAAAACCTAAAACACAAGAATTAAACTAAGCCCTTACTAACCTAGATACAACAATTCTTCTATCTCATTAGACTATGATCAACCTCATTGTTAGGTTTTGATATAGCAAGCATAGTGGAAAAATTACAATTTTTGAAATCCACCAAGGATCCATGCGCAAAACATAAATTAGTTAGTTAAGAAAATACCTTATTATGTTGCGTTTGATGCAGAATGTAGCAACACAGATTTCGTCTCCTTATGGTGTTGCGGTTTGATGCAAAAAACAACAACATAAAATTTGTCTCCTTGATGCTATTGCATTTAATGCAGAAGGCAGCAACACATACTTTGTCTCCTTGATGATGCGGCATTTGATGCAGAAGGTAGTAACACAGGCTTTGTCTCCTTGATGTTGTGGCTGGATGTGATGTTGCGGTTTGATGTAGAAAAATCACCAAGATAGATTGAAAAATCTATCTCTATATGGTATCCACACACGAGGATGACAAAACTCTGATCTACTAGATGGAATAACCTCTCTCACTGCGTCTCTGCTAGGTGACGCCAATCTCTCTACCTCTTTAAGATCTCTCAATGGTTTTTTTGAAAAAACTATTTTTTTATTCGGCTACTCTCTCAATAATCCCTTAAATGTTATATTTATAACTCTAGAGTTTAGTGAGAAAAGACCTAGGCCTAGTCTAACTGAAAGTCCTAGTCCTAGCTCAACTGAGAGTCCTAGTCTAATAAAAAGTATGGAAAGGCTTATGGGCTTAAGTTATTGACTAGTCTAACTAATGTCAATAATTAAGCCCAATGTAACATAACATTAATAAAGCCCAAGAGAAATATAATATTATTTTAATATTACTTTAATATTAAATAATATTACATTATAATATTATAATATAATCCAATATTATATTATATCATATTATACTGGGCTATATTCCAAGGATCTCTTAATCTAATTAAGAATCCTGATTATATTATATCAATTCCAATTTTGTCTCACTCTTTACATGCGATCCTGTAGGTTCTTATTATGTTGGCAATGATATCAAAAATAATCTAATTTTAGCATCATAGATAGTAAGCGGTATCTAGCAATACATCACTGCCACCCAAGTAATAAGAATGTCAGTAATTCGACATACATAAACAGTGATCAATATTCCATGTATCTTAGCCCTTTTGTACGAATATCTAGATTGAACTCGAGGTATGGAATGTGTCATCCTCTTAATAATTCAATCTATGTTTCTTGATCCTTGGGTGATTAACTAAAAATAAATAAATCAATATCACATATTGATCCATTTGAGCATGGCCATGCATTTCTTAGTCCCACTCAATCAAGGGGCCCATGAATAAGAAGGAGGGACAAAATCCTATCTAGATCACACATATCCCTTCGCATGATTTGTGATATACCTAACCACTGCCTTTTAGGCCACCCTATTAAAGGTAACATTAGACAGTGTCAAAGTA
>JANHAO010017174.1:0-14081 GCA_026873985.1 Saraca asoca
CAATGAGACAGGGGCAAGATCATATTAACATTCCGCTATATAAATTGTCTACCATTTTTTATACTACCTGTTTGGGACCTGACAGGGGCGCTGAGATTTAAAGTTCAAACTACATGATCTTATACTCATCAAGCTAATGCCAGAGCAATTGAGAACCCTTAAGACCAGAGATAGAAGATTGATTTGAAAGTACAAAGGGCCACTGCCTGTCATTGCCAGAGTCGGTAAAGTAGCTTACAAGATTGCTTTACCAAAGCGGCTAAAGATACATCATGTTATTCATGTTAGCAACCTGAAGCCATATCATCCAGACACTATAAATCCAACCCGTAACTAGCCCACCAGGTCAGAAGTCAACCTTAAGAAACTGAAGCAGAAGATAGTAGAGGAAATTCTAGCAAGGCGTGTGGTGGTCAGAAGGGGACACCCAAGAGAAGAATTCTTAGTGAAGTGGAGGGGTTTAGGAGATAAGGAGACTAACTGGGAGAAGGAAGAAGACTTAGCAGATTTCAAGGAGCAAATTCAGCTCTTTCAACTAGCAAACTCTACGAGGATATCGACCAATTGAGTGGGGGAGAATGTCATAAGTTGGCCTTATGCACCAGTTCAGGAGACAACCATACTCTGTTTGGCATGAAACTTGGCAGATAAATCAAGTATCATATGGAAGTCTTCTAGGTCGAATTTGGAGGCAATCCAACTTATGTATAATTCTTTTGATTTTTCCTCATTTTGGGGCTTTGTATGTATTTTTCACCAAGGTAAATTGTCCAATGTGAGTTGATAAGTACATGACTATAATCCTTGAATTTTTAGCTTTCCAACAATGTATAATATGTTGTAAAATTCCACCCAAGCTAAGAGAAAAGGGCCTTCTGTCAACTCAGAAAAAGTATGTCTATTCCTAACGGATGGCCTTTGGCTCAAAATGTTCTTTAGGAGAAAGTGACTGGCGACCCAAGGTGGGGAGTCAGGACACTAGTCTTAAGAGTCGGAGTGTATGGCTTAGTGACTCCCCTACGCACTCCAAGCTATGTAATGAGGTTTTATATGAATAAAAAAGTAGCCCTTCTTCTTGATTACGATGTCCCAAATTTTATTCGATTTTGCTCACATTGCATATATTGCATTCTTGGTTGCCTTTGTTGTGATTGTGTTGGCTTGCTTTGTACTATACAACATGTTATCTTTGCCCTAATGTGCAAATGGATTGTTTACTTGATTGTTTATCTTCTGCTATGCACTTTAATATTTTGTGGCCTGATCCTTTGTCACTTGGTGCATGGGACTAACCATTGGCTAGCTTGCTTTTAGGAGATAGATTGCAAGTGCTGCACGGTCTAAGCTTGTGAACTTTTCCATCCGTGACACTAGGCATGCCGCTCGTGACCTGGTGATCTCGCTTAGTGATCTCAAGGTCAAATGAATGGGGCTTCTTCCTTTGGACTTGCTTATTGGGCCTTTTGCCAGCCCATTTATGAAGTACCAATTTTTACCCATAATACTAACATATTGAATTCTAATTTATTTATCAACACTTTTAATTTTTTTTTCAAACACTAATACTTTTTCCTTTAAATTCTTATAAAATATCTTTTTTTTCAATTACATCAATTTTTTCCGCAAATAATGAATTTCAAGTCAATATAAGATTAACAAACTTAAAGATGAGAGTGTTTCGAGCTAACTTGAGAAGATAAAGAGAGATAGAGGAAACTTGAAGTTTCTATATATATTGGAGTTTAGGGAGAGAAAATTTAGAGAAGAGAGAAAAGATGATGAATATGATGCGGTAGAGTGGGAGATAATCTCCCTTATTTCCTCTTTCTTGCCGTTCGGCCTAATAGTGCTTAATGGGTAAATTTAATTACTTGCTTGTTAAGCTAAGAGTAAGATGATAATTTTACATCTAAGGATATTTTGATCCTTGTACCTTTAAAATTATCTATAAGGACATTTATGTAATTTAGTCTACAAATAATTTGATCTTTTCAGATCTTAATTTTATCATATAAGATTTATTTAAATTAATTCAAAAATTAATATTTATTCATTTATGATAATATAATATAATTATTTCATCCTTATTAGGACCTTTAGCCCTTCAAGTATTTCAAAGCATTTGTTTTATGAATAGACAAAGTCAAATTAAACCAAAATTTGCAAGGTTATAGTTCGTTTTTATCTAATTTATAGAATGTCTAGACACTGATACTTTCCAATGTTCCAAACTAGGTAAAATTTTGATTTAAACTTTACTAACCTGATATTTTCCCATAAGTGTGTATGCGTCTTCTTTTGGCTCTATTGTTCCATTTTGCATTCTCTGAATATTTTAAGTTCTTTCATATCATATTGACTCATTTTGGGTTTATTGGCAGTGGCGGACGCAAGATTTAAAATGAGTGGAGACTAACGATACCAAAGTTGTGTCGCAAAAAATTCCAACAGAAGAAGAAGCCGTGCACGTTGTGGTAATGATAAAAATGACTAATACAATGATAAAAACACTTTCCCACAGAATTACCGGGTGCTGGTAATGCTGTTTAGACCATTTCCTAATTTTTCAGTGCTTTGCACTCCATCACGAGAAAAAAAAATAGAAAAGTAGCAATTTTAGTTATGTAAAAAAATGAAATAAAAAAAATGAGAAGAGAAACAACAAATGAACAAATTGACGAATAATGTAAAAATTAAAAAAAAATGATATATATTTGGTGATTCTGTGAATAAACAAGTTTTCGAATTGGGCCTCTGACTTTACCCACAATTTATAGGTTTAAGCCCATGATCTCTCAGTATGCTTTACCCTGCCTAAGACCAATACAATTTTGTCTGTTTGTCAATCAATATTAATCCTTGGTGTCTTTTTTTTTTTCAGGTAATATTTAAAAAACAAAATGTTGAGTGAGGGCTTGAGTCCCCATTGGGCCTCACATAGGTCCGCCTATGTTTATTGGACAAAATAAATAGTTCTATGTAGTTATCTAATTACCTGAGTCTATGTATTTTAATCTCTACGGTTCTCATGAAATTCTAGGTTTTACAAATTTGTAAATTATAAAGGAAAATTAAAAATCTTACATTGGATAAAATGGAACTTGAGTAATTTATCAATAAACATATTAGGTTATATTTAAGAGATATATTAATTCACATTCAAAAGGCATATTAATTTTCATCCAAGAGACATATTGATTCATATTTAAGAAATATGATAATTTGTATTTAATTAATAGATATAATGATTTATATACAAAGATATGGTTGATAATGGATAAAAAATAACAGGTTGGATGAAAGAGACATAATTACTAAAATTCAAAAGACATTGTACTGTTCTAAATAACTATTTATTGTCTAAAATGCTCTACATTAAATTTGTATAACTAATCCAAGTTATTTTTATCAATTCTTGTCTTTTGTTTTTGTGTTTTTCCACACTTTAAGTGTCAGGAATAAGGCTATAATTACAAATGGTACCAAGGATAGAAATTTAATGGATGGAGGTAAAAAATCATTTCAATTACTCGATGCAAGAAGTTTAGAATTTGATACCAAATTAATGTTTTATCAAGTTCCAGGACTAGCGAGATGAATTTTTCGAAGAATGATTTAGTTGTTTACTCTAAATTGAAATACGAAATGAACTCGATGCTTCCATTAGTTTAGAAGTCAAGTCCAAGCGGTTGAGCTTGATATAGGACGCACTTCCACGCGCAATGATGTAATGTGTGCTAATGGCGTGTCTACTATATAATTTGTCTTATAAAAAATTGAAAAGGGATGGGCTGTAACTTTTCATGAAAGTTACTTTAGAGTAACCAGAAAAATGGCGATATCCAAGGAGTTTCTGGTTGAATAGATTTTTTTACATATATTAAATGATATAAATCTTAATTATATTTATACGAATAGATTCTTTTTTACACAAAGTTACATTAGATTTTTTTTAAATGAATAGATTCAAATTTATATATAGAATTTATATTAAATATTATATTAATATTCTATATTTTATATATATTAAATGATATAAATCTTGAATATTGATAATTAATATATATAATAAATTTTACTCATTTTCATACAGTAAATACATTTTATATATAAATATAAATTTATTTTATATGTTTATAAATTTTAATCATATTATATATATATATTAAAATGTTAAAATTATGTCTAAATTGGATGAATTTATGCATCTTCTTTTAAAAAGGGTTGGACTTGAACGAAAAATGTATAAAAAAATTCAAATTAGATCAAGTTTAGATTAAATAAAAATATGTTAATATTAATATAAGCCTGATTTGATTCGGACTCTATTCAATTTTTGTCCACCCCTAAATATTATACATTGATATTATTTATTTATATATGTTTTTATATTTATAATTAGATTTTATCATGAAATTCCTTTATTTACTAAAAGTAAAATTCATCATAATAAATAATATAAATTTATCACTTTGTTTAGAGATTATAGGCGCCAAAGCTTGAAATTTTATATTTTTATTTGTTCATGGAAGGTTTTTCGAAGACATGAGAACACTCAATTATTTTAGTTACCGACAGGACAAGAAGATTCTTCGGGCAACAGAGCTCATATGATGACACGTTCACCAATGAGACTCACTTACATTCTCAATTTTAAATCATACGTAAACCATTTAATAATCTATTGACAGGCCATGCAATTCTTTTTTAAATGTAGATATTTATTTCAAATAAATTTATAATTTAGTCCTCTATATACAAAATCTCAATTTAATCCTACAAGAATTTTACTAGTAATTTATTCTAAACATTTTTAGAAATAATTCAAAATAATACTTTTATCAAATGCTAAGATTTAAGATGTTTAAATTAATAGAATTTTTAGTGTGACAATTTAAAATTTGATGTCTTAATTAATTTTTCTTATCATATAACATAATATCAGGCACCATATCTTTGAATGTTAAAATCCAATATTGGTATACTTTTGCTATCTTCCACGATTCATTTTAAAACATTCGATACTTCTAAACAGTAATTTGTGTTGGGAAAAATATTCCACTCCAAATAAATTAACATCAGGCATTCAAGATATATAATCAAATCAATACAATAGCACAAACAAATTATTGTGAAAGAACTTCAAACTCTGAAAGACAAAAAATCTTAAATAAGAAGAGATCTATTATATCACTAAGATTATAGAATAATTATCACAAACTGATTTTATGAACTAATTAAGCTGACAAACATACTCGATTTTAGATAAAATTTGACATAAAAATTAAACATGAATAAGAGGTCTTATGAGGTAAATTAGGGAGTAAATACACTTGTATATTATTTTTTTTATATTTTTTTTATTTTAAAGACATTTGTATCTTTTTAGTATAAATCATTTATAGAGTGTCAATAAAAAAACACATAATTGTAATCGTGCTGGTCATGAATGTGCTCAATAAATTTTTAAGAATGTAGGGAGTGATTCAAGCTCCTTTTCAAATATTTCTGCTTCATTGGGGCGAGATATATACTCATGAAAAGAAATTTGCTCCCATTTAATAAAATCTTAAATAAGAAGAGATCTATTATATCACTAAGATTATAGGATAATTGTCACAAACTAACTTTATGAACTAATTTAGCTGACAAATAAATTTAATTTTAGATAAAATTTGATATAAAAATTAAACATGAATAAGAGGTCTTATGATGTAAATTAGAGAATAAATACATTTGTTTATTATTTTTTTTATATATTTTTCTATTTTAAGGACATTTCTATCTTTTTAATATAAATCATTTATAAAGTGTCAATAAAAAAACACATAATTGTAATCGTGCTGCTCATGAATGTGCTTAATAAATTTTTAAGAATGTAGGGGGTGATTCAAGCTCCTTTTCAAATATTTCTGCCCCAGTGGGGCCAGATATATACTCAGGAAAAGAAATTTGCTCCCATTTAATAAAATTTCTTTTTTATTAGAAAAAAAAAGAATTAACGTATCAAATAGTCACATAACAATGATATATAAATGAATTTGTTATTATGATTAATTGTAATTGATAAAAGAATTATTTTGAGTTATTTTCAAAAACATTAAAACTAAATTGAGAATAAAAATCTTTTTAGAATTAAATTGAAATGTCATATATCTTTTTTTTTCTATTCCTACCAAAACATATATTCCTATTATTATAAAAGTTGAAATACTTACCAAAATGTAAAACGTAACAAGTGTTTTCCAAAAATATTTTAATTTTAAATTATGGATAAAACTTCTGTACCTTTCTATTTTAATAATAAAATTATTTATTTGAATTATATATTAATTTTTTAATTTTACGGCTATTAAATTATTAATTTAATTTTTAATTTCTAAATTATCAATTAATATTTAAATTTCTAATTTTTAATATTTAAATTATTTATTTATTTATTTGAGTAATGCAATTTTGGTATGCATTTTAATATTATTGAAATGATTTTTAACTTAGAATTTGGTGATGTTTAAATATTTAATATTAAAAATAAAAGTTAAAAAATATTTTAATATTTCAATGAGTTATATAATTTAAAATTTAAATAATTTAATAATGCATCCTCTTATTTTTAAATTATAAACCACTTTTATAAATGTTATATATCCTCATTATTTATGAAAATTATTTAATAATATTATCTACATGTGATTTTCAGTCTAAATTTATTAATAGATTTCATTTTTGTTATGGATATTTTTCGGAAAGCATGGTTTAGGCCAGCTAAGGTCCAGTAAAAGGCACAATCAACCAAGTGGAGGCCCAAATTAGGGATTGAGATCGCTCAATGAGAATGCCAAGCCATTGGGCATGAGTTGAAGACATCGAGCGACATCATAGCAGGAAGCACAACTCGCTGAGAAAGCCCTCAACCCGTTAACGAGAAGACTACCACCCCAACTGTCCTCGATGAGAGGTCAGCGAAAGCCTCCAACTCGTCCACCAGCACAATGCCAGGTCACGAGGTCAATGAGCCAGACACATGTACGAGATCCAGTCAATAATCAAGGATACACATTTCTAACTGACAGCTCAACCTCCAAACCAACACATCAGCCCCTCAATAGTTCGACAATAATTTGCCCGGTATTAATTATCTGATGTCAAGCATTAAATGCCTAGTACGGCAAAAATAATCATTCTGCTAATTGTAAAATTATATTTGTAACCCTTTCCCCTTCTATAAATAGGAAGGGACAGTCATTATAAGAAAGAGAAAGAGGATTTTGCTTGCAAAAACTCTACCGGAACATAGAGAGAGCACAGTACACAGTGAGAGAGCATTGTCATTGTAACCATACTAAGAAAAACAACTGCTAGCTGATAATTAAAACCATCGTAGACATAGGGGCCAACTTACCTTTACCTGACCCACGATAAAACTCATGGTGTTTACTATTTTTCTTCTCTTTCAATATCTTTCTTTTCTGCTTTCTTCCATATTCAACTTGCAGTCTGGGTGATATTGGACACAAACCTATTGATTAGATTTTGGTGTCAACATTTTGGTGCTAGAGGAAGGGCCCCTACTGCATACTCTTCATCTTTTATTCTTGATAAGCTGTTTCAAGCATGATAGTAAGAGGAAAAGCCACCAGGAGTACAGAAGTCACTACTGGCCAACCCGAAGGCTAGATGTAGCAATAGCGGAGCATGGTTGCCCCCACGGCAGGTCCAATATTGGCATAGCCTCCTTGATTCCACACCAACTTATAGCTCCTGAGACTAACAAAGCCCAAACTTGGCAACAGCGCCAAGAAGCACTAGATCGGCATCAAGAAGCACTCAAAAACATCATGAAGGAGTTGGCTGATATGGTTAGAGCATTGGCCCAGCCACACACCCAAGGTGCACCTAGACAGGGTGAGGTTATTGCACCTAAGGGTGGATGTCATCAGCCAGGGCCTCAGCATGATGAGCAAATTAGAATCAAACACCAGCAAGCTGGTTCACTCCATTCGTCTAACTCGTGGTTAAGGTCCGAAGTCCATCGAGTTCGAAAGGAGATGATCAGTAAGGTGGGAGCTCAGACTGAGATGAGAGCTCATACAAAATCGATCGCAAACAAGAGATGGATCGTGGTTTGTCCAACCGCGAGCACAACAAGAAGCACAGAACCTCTGACCGCTACTCTCACAGTAAGCGAAATGAAAGGAGTTGGCAAATTGGCAATCATGGGTCTAAGTCCGGAGACCCGATGATCGACAAACTACTCCAAAGGATGGAGTAGTTGGAACTATGTATCCCAGGGGAATCGAGAATCCCACAAGGAGAGAACTCCGCTCTCTAGAAAAATTGAGATGGAGCCCCTTCCTCATAGATTTAAAATTCGAAACACCCCCCTGTACAATGGGGATAGTGATCCTTATAGTCATTTGGACACTTTTAACATCCAGATGGACTTGTAAACTTCCAATCCATTGGTAAAGTGCTAAGTCTTCCCCACCACGCTTGGAGAAGTGCCTCGAAAATGGTTTAGAAGTGTCCTAGCTCACAACATTAGGAGATGGAAGAGTGCCAAAAGAAGTTCCTCAACCAGTATAGGGCCCTAAAAAAGTAACTTGCCCCATCTTGCCATTTAGCGACAGTCTTTCAGTGAAAAGATGAGTCACTCGGAGATTATATCACCAGGTTCCAACATGAAGTTAGCAATGTAGAAAGCCCATCAGATGAGGGCGTCCTCATAGCAATCTCAGTTGGTCTTCAAAAGGATGGGAAATTGTACGAAGACATATACAAGTCCCTTGTCAAGAGCCTAGGTGAATTCTATGAATAGGCTACCAAAGAGATCCGATGGGAAGAAATCTTTGGTCTGAAGAAATCAAATTAGAAGGAGGATGCGAGCACCTCCAACCGAGGCAAGAAAAGAACTAGAGGTGGGAGCAGTAAAGAGGGCTAAAAGGGTGGCTCTGGAGGCCAAGCCATGAAGAAGGCCCTAAATGAGTAGTCTCAACCTCATGGTCACTATGATACCTATACCATTTTGTTAGACACACCAGATAAGATTTATGCAACCGAGAGGGATAATGAAGATTTTGGCAGACCCAAGCCCTTGAGGGCCCCTACCGAGAAGAGGAATCACAATAAATTTTGTACCTATCATAATGAAGTTAGGCACAACACTTCAGATTGCTGGGCATTAAAGTACACCATCGAGGATCTCATTAAGAGGGGCTGCCTGAGGGACTACATGGTGAGGTCCCCGGGGCAACGACCCCTACATCCATGGTAGCCTATGTTGCAGCACCACCAAACTCTAGAGTGTGAGGAGGCACCCTCTATGAGGACCATCTTCACTATACACAGTGGGCTTTATATTGCAAGCACTTTGAATTGATCACACAACCGCTATGTGCGAGCAGCGGGCCATGTTCTTCTAGCGAGTCATATGGAATGTGATAGACTCACCAAGAAGGCTAAAATAGCCTCAGATAACATCTCATTCATGGAAGAGGATGCGAAAGGAATTCACTATCCCCACAACATTGTGATTGTCATCCGAGCAAAGATTGGCAACACTGAAGTAAGGAGGATAATATCCGTGAATGCAATGTATAAGGGATGCTTCGACTAGATGGGCATAAGCACAAGTTAGCTGGATTCTTCCCCTAAACCTCTTTACGATTTCATGGGAGATGGAATAGTTCTAGTAGAATGAATCAGACTCCCACTCACCCAAGGCAACCTCAACTAACATGCAACTGTCATGGCAGATTTCCTGATCATAGATTGCCCCTTAGCCTACAATGTGGTGCTAGGGTGACCCACCATGAATGATTTTGATATGGTGACATTGAAAAGGATGCTAATCATTAAGTTTTTGACCTCAAACGAAGTCGGGTGTGTGCGATAAGAGCAGCAAGTAGCCTAGCACTGCTACAAGGACATGGTTAAACTCAGAGTCCAAGGTAAGAAGGTGCATATGGTGTTTGGGGGAGAAGCCCGAGCAATAAGCATAAAGGGAGTTAGCCATGATCTCGACCCTCGCAAGGTGAATGCCAAACGAGACATTGCACCTATTGAAGAGCTCGAGGACGTGCATGTCAGCAAAGCAGATGAGGAGAAATGTCTTAAGTTAGGGAGGTGCTTACCACCAGATGTGAAAATGTAACTCACAGAATTCCTCAAGGCAAACTTGGATGTCTTTGCCTGGAACCATGAAGAAATGGTGGGCATCAATCCAAATGTAATGTTGCATAGACTCAACATTGATCCCCAGGTCAAGCCGATTTGCCAAAAGAGAAGGCCGATGATGGCCAAACGTTATACGGTGTTGAAAGAAGAGGTGATTTCATTCGAGAAGCACACTACCCGACTTGGATGGCTAATCCTGTCTTCGTGAAAAAGAAGAATGGGAAGTAGAGGACTTGTATCAATTTCATCGATCTTAATAAAGCGTGCCCTAAAGATAACATCCTTTTGTTGAGTATCAACTAACTTGTAGATGCAACAGCGGGGCACGAGCTCTTCAGTTTCATGGATGCCTATTTGAGGTATGATCAAATCCCAATGGTTGCATAGGATGAAGAACATACCTTGTTCATTATTAATCGTAGGTTATACAGCTATAAAGTGATGCCTTTTAGGCTAAAAAACACAGGGGCTACCTACCAGTGATTAGTAAATATGATGTTTTGAGAGCAAATTGGCAAATCGATGGAGGTATACATCGATGACATGCTGGTGAAGTCCAAGCAGCTCATTGATCACATTTGTGACCTAGAAGAGATGTTCCAGACCCTGAGGAGGTATCAGATGAAGCTAAACCCACACAAATGTGTGTTCGGAGTTACCTCGGGAAAATTCCTCAGTTTTGTGGTCAATAATAGAGGGAGCAGAGTTAGCCCAGAGAAAATTAGAGCATTCTTAACATGTGTTCCCACGTAGGTCCAAAAGATGTTCAAAGTCTGAATGGCCAAATCATTGCACTTAACAGATTTATCTTGAAGGTAATGGACAAATGTATCCCCTTTTTCTACGTCCTCAAAAGAGCGAAAAGGTTTGAATGGACCCTAAAGTGTGAGGTTACTTTTCAAAAACTCAAATTGTACCTTGGGCGAGCTCCACTCTTGTCTAAACCAAAAAAGGGCAAGAGATTAATTGTATACTTGGGGGTATCTCAACATGCCTTAAGCACGACCCTAATACGAGAAGAGGGAGGAACTCAACTCCCCATTTACTATGTGAGCAAAAGGCTGCTGGATGTCAAAACAAGGTACTCGCCTATGGAAAAGCTTGTGTACTGCCTAGTTATTACCTCGAGAAAGTTACGACCCTACTTCCAAGCCCATAGTATAAGAGTTCTCACACAATTCCTGCTAAGATAAGTCTTACAAAAGATGGATGCCTTAGGATGGCTGCTCAAATAGGCAATTGAGCTCGCCCAATTTGATATCGAGTACAAACCTAGATCAGCCATCAAGGGGCAAGCATTGGCCGACTTCATTACAGAATTTATGGGACCCATGCAAGAGGAAATAAAGATTCCCGAGGCCCAATGGTGGGAATTGTACATTAATAGATCATCATGTGACCAAAAAGCTGAAGCAGTGGTGCTTCTCATCAGTCCGGAGGGGCACAAAGTCTTTTACGCTCTAAGATTTGGCTTCCAGGCCACTAATAATGAAGCTGAGTACAAGGTGTTGCTAACGGGATTGCGATTGGCCCAAGAGGTGCGAGCCTAAACAATGAAGATTTTTAGTGACTCATAATTCATTGCTTGCCATGTCAAGGGTGATTACCAAGCTCAAGGGTCGAAGATGATGAGCTATCTTCAAAAAGTCCAAGAGTCATTGAATTCCTTCCAACAATACAAGATTAATATTGTACTGCAAGCTCAAAATATGTAAGCCGATACCTTGGCTCACCTGTCCACTACTAAAGATGTTAATCTTTTAGGAACAATCCCAGTGGAGCTTCTGTCATCCCCAAGCACTGTGCAGCAAGATGTCATGATGGCAATCACCAAAGCACCGAACTCTTGGATGAATCCAATCTTGGACTACTTGCAGAATGATAAACTACCAGAAGATGAACTTAAGGTGTGACGTCTACGAGCTCAAGCAGCCAAATATTGCATCTACGATGACACATTGTATAAGAGAGGGTTCACAATCCCACTTTTGAAATGCATTAATGGCAGGGATTGCAACACTGTCCTCGAGGAGATTCATGCGAGTCATTACGGAAACCATGCTAGGGGGCTATCCTTGGCACAAAAAGCTCTTTGATAAGGATTCTACTAGCCGATAATGAAGCAGGATGCTATAGACCTCGTCAACAAATATGATAAGTGCTAGAGGTTCACAAAGGTGCCACGAACTCTGCCAGCCTACTTGAGACAAATGACCAATCCATGGCCATTCACGATATGGGGAATGGACTTGATCGGACCACTTCCTAAGGCTCGAGGAAATTGCAAATATGCGATAGTAGCCGTGGATTACTTCACCAAGTGGGCAAAAGTGAAGGAATTCACTGACATCTCATCTTCCAATATCAAAAAGTTCATGTGGAATAATATTATTTGTAGGTTTAGAGTCCCTCAGCAGATCATGACAGATAACGAGACTCAATTTATTAGCAAGTAGTTCCTAAAGTTCTATGACGACCTCAAAATCACTAAGAGTTTCACAGTCATAGATCATCCACAAGCCAACGGGTAGATAGAAGCTATCAATAAGATCATCAATAGTATACGGATTGCAAATGGTGCTCTAGGCCTACAGGACCATGCCCTGTAGCTTAATAGGAGAGACTCCCTTCTCAATAGTATACGGATGCAAAGCAATGATCCTAGCAGAACTGGAAGTCATAGCACAACAAAGAATTGCTTTCAACCCAGAGGACAATGATCAACTGCTCGCTACGAACTTAGACCTAGTGGAAGAAGCAAGAGAAAGAGCTAGCCTCAAGCTAGATATCTACCAATGACATATTGTGAGACACTACAATCATAGAGTGTGAATTTGAAAATTCAAGCTTGATGACCTCATCTTATGTCTCGTTCTTCCTAGAATGCGCAAACCCAGCAAAGGGACCCTAGGGCCAAATTAGGAGGGTCCATACCTCATTAAAAGGGTCATAGGTAGTGAAGCCTATCATCTAGTGGACGTGAATGGGGTAGAGTTCCCCTGAGCTTGGAATGCCAAGCACCTCCATTGTTATTATTAATAAGTGTCCCAACGTGTAAGAGTTAGCCCATTGTAAATGTTTACATAATTCTTTAAATTTTTATGGAATAAGATCCCGAAAAAATTCTATGTAAAGTAGAGTGTTATGCAATATAGTATTGGTTAAAATGGCATGTTGAACTCTCATCCCAATATAAACAAATAATGTCGCATATTTAAGCATGAAAATAATGAAGAAAGAAGTGTCTAGCTTCCATCACAACAAAATCATTCAATACAAATAGTTCTCAAAGTCTGCTATAAGTCCTAGAAAGAAAATTCAAGATTACAAAATTCATATTTCAAGAGGCTGGATCCTCAGGAGCTAAGTCTTCACCAAGTAAGGGGTCAGAAGCTAGAGCATCAAGAACATTAGTCGCTGGAGTAGCATTAGCAACTTGCACATCACTTTCTCTTTGAATAATGACCTCCACAGGAGAAGCTTTGACTTTGGCACTCTATCCTTTCCCCGTGGAGCTAGCCTTGGTAGCTCTCCTCTTGTAGTGATCCACGGCTTCTAGAGCTTGTGGGCTGAAGAAAAAGAAGTCCAGCTCAGGATGTTTTTCCCATAAAGTGTAGAAGAAAGTAGCATAAGTCTTGGTCCTTGTCTCCCTAGCCATTTCTGCCACCAGCGAAGACATCTTTGCTTTGACTTTAGCCATTTCCTCCTTGGCGAGCTTAACTTCTCTCTTAAATGCCTCCAACTCTTTAGTGGCAGTGATCGCTTGTCGAGGCCGAATCAAATTAGTAATTTATAAAATCAGATTACTCTACTCTACTCATAGCATAGAGCAACACCGGGTCGAACCCAAAGACCATTTATGGATGTTATCAATCTAATTAGGAGATGCAATTGGGGGGGTTGGT
>JANHAO010017175.1:0-14074 GCA_026873985.1 Saraca asoca
GGCAAGGCAGAGAGAGCATAGAGCACCATTCATGCAATCCAAGCAATACATGTTGCATTCGCTCCTGTGAGAATCAGCATGTGACTTGCATTGAACGAAGAAATGCTCTTTGAGCAGAGGCTTCAACCATGGTGGCCACCTGTTGTCCTCATCATCAGGGACTACAGCACCCTATTCATCAAAGACAAAAGAATATGAATCAGAACCAGATATCGGAACAATCAAACATTCAATCCAAAACAAAAGCCAATGCCTTTCAACCAGACTCCATGAAAAAACAGAGCATATACATTAGACAAACCCAGAATTCGAATCCAAAAATACAATGAGAGCAAGTTCATTAAAATTCATAGTAAAATCAGAAAAATCAGCTTCCTTACCATGATTCTCCGATTCTTGGGCTTGATTTCCCTGACAGTGGTGTCTTGGTTTTCGATCGCCAGCTTGAACAGATTGGTTTGAGACTGATATATATTTATATGATCAATGTGAGGAAGTGAGAATGAGCCCAGAGAGTGAATGAAAGCTGAGAAGGCAGAGAACTTTGACTGTATTTTTGTGAGAGAGAGGATTTTAGAAGAGTGAGGGCGGTGAGCGAGGGAATGGGTATTCTTGTAGGAGGCGGTAGATGGCTTAAGAGAGAGAATGAGAAGAGGTTGAGAGAGTGGTCGTTCTTATCCTTACAAAGTCTACAACCAAACCTAGCTCCGAACCCGAACCAATAGATGCGTTGGGTGCAAGGAATCCACCATCTTCTTTCCTTTCAATTTCCCTTTCATTTTCATACAATCTTTGGCCCTGTTATATTTTCTCATTTTCTCTAATTTTTTTAAGGACTCTCTCGTCACTTATTATCAATTATTAACCCATTTTTCACTAATTATGTATTTTTGGGCACATCCATTTTGTATTAAATCTATTATTAAGCATGCAATGAAACAATAATTTATTCATAGTAGAATTCAATTATGCATCATAATATTATAAAAACACAATGTTGTGAAATTTAATACTTAAGGCAGCTTACATGCAACCCCTTGTCCTAATCCAACTCCAATTAATTATTAATATTTATATCTTTCAATATGATGACTCAAATGTGTTGATAAACCCGAATTTGTCCATATTATAAAAAAAATTATATATAGTTGCGAAATAAGAAAATGTTTTACTTTTTAAAAACAAAAAAAAAATTGAAATATGTGACATCACATTAAAAAAAAATTTAAGTTCACATTTCTCGTCATGTTTTATGCCTCTCTTTATTCTTATAAAAAAAAAAAATCTCTTGCAACTCACAAGAATACATAAGATAAAGCTTTGGCTATCCCATAATTATTGATTTGTCAATGTAAATGGTCGATGAAATAGACAAACCCTCAACCAACATAGAATCTGTCTAGCAAGGATGTAGATAGTGATCAAATTTTGCATTTGAGAAAAAACCCATGTAAGAAAGTTGTTCAGTGTAGGAAGAAACTCTAGGAGTGAATTATTTGAAACCTAATAGTAGGAAGTGTACAAATGGTGTTGGCACTAATAATGGTGGATTAGGTTTGGTTGGCCATCACTAATTAGAAAAACAATATTGAAACAATCATATGAAGGATAATTGAAATTTCTAGAGACAATATGTTAATTATTTTCCAACCTCAAAAAAGGGAGAAAACAAAATGAGCAATATGTTGTGATCAAATGGCATTGTCTTTAGTGTTTTGTGCAGAATATAAATGGCCCAGAGTTGGGGGAGGATTAATGAAATAATGAGGCAAGAAATCAAATACCTTCAATTATTGGTTGGTGTGTGCCACGAATGAGCCACTGAGATATATATCTTAGTGAAGGTTAAGCACATGCATCTAAATTGTGAATGAATTTGCAATTATGATTAGCAAATAATAATATTAAAATTATGCACTGTAATTTAAAATCATGATTAAATCAAATACATATCCACTTGATGGAGGAATAAAAAAAAGTTACTTGTTAATCAATTTTTTTTTCCTATAATTAGGTCAGATGGGAAATGCAACAGAGGCACAAATTAAACGTTTTCCCATTAATCATTGAAGTATTGAGTGGAGAGTTGCATTTTCAAACAGATTAAAGACACAGGAAGACGACCAGTGAATTAGTGCGCCTGCCAATATTCTACCATCAAAATTAGCAAAATTTCCTTTGATGTAATTGGAGTTGGAGATAAGACACTATTACTTTGGTTACAGGTTAGGTTGTTGGAAGTTGCTTCCAAATATGATTGAAGTTAGAACATATGACCCACGTGATGATTATTATTATAATTATTTTCTTTCACAAACTCATAATTTTATTTACAAAATTATAGGATATTAATAAAATGATTCTTGAATTATAAAAATTATTATAAGAAATGTTAAATAATATTTTATTTATATAATTTAGTTCTTCTATTCATATAATTTTATTTTTAAATAATATTATAAAAAATAAAATATTATTTAAATAAAATATTATTTAAAAATTATTATGATTATTTTTATAATTCAGAGGTAGTTTTATCAATGTATTATAATTTTAAGAATAAAATTATTAATTTTATTTATTATTTTTACAAGTGTTTTTTTTTCCTCTTTTTCATTTTATCCAAAATTTTTGCGTTGACCCCGTGAGGGGCAAAATTTTTGTGGGACCTAATTGATTATGCTAAGAAAATGGTGCTATTAAAATATACACCTTTTTAAATATATAGAGAGAAAAATTTTCAAAATTATGCCACATTTTCTTTATTATTCTTCATTTTGTTTTTTTTTATCATCATATATTTATGGATAAGACTTTCTCATCTCGGATATGACACGTGCTGTTACTGGCTGCTAGTGAATATTAGTGTTTATCAATTGGAAAAATGGCACAGATATTAAATGCAATAACTCGTTCAACTCATGTAATTAATTTGTAAGAAAACTAATTGAATTGTGTAGCAAGAAAATCAACGTGGCTTAGTTGGATGAAGCTAGATGAGGGAGAAAATGACAATATATGCACCAATTCTCAATTGAAGGTCAAGAAGGGTAAATGTTTTAGGCTCAAATCTCCATTGCAGAACCGAAAATGTTGAATGCCAGAAATCAAAAACTTCAGTTTGTGAGTCTTGCGTTCGTTTTATAGGGTGAAAAAAAATTATGTGTACTAGGCTTTCTCCTTTCTCCGTCAACAATATGGGAGGGAAAAACTTGTTTGCGTCTTGAAATTGTCTTCATTCATGGTAGAGCAAAAAGTTGTTAGATGACTAGGGACCAACTTCCATCTTCAAAATTTCATATACAGTTACATTTTTTTTTTTTTGGTAATCATAATATTTTTCTATTGATAAGAGGGAAAAATAAATAGTAAATATTTATAGATATCAAACACATAACTTACAACTTTTTAAATCTTAAAAGATGAATGATAATAATATTCATTTTATGAATTTGAAATTTGCAAAATGAAGCGTTCAATCAGTATCATGACTCCTAATTAATACTTGCATGTGTATATCAGTTTTAGTTAGATGGAATTACTAAATCTATAATCAGTTGGAGCTAGGAAGGGACCTGATCAATCATAAGGTAGCGGACCCGTATTCGGACACAGATGGGATGGCTGGCAATTCTTCAAAGCTCTAGTTAGCTTTCACCATTATATGTCATCATCAAGAGTTCCGTGAGACTTTTCAACATGAAAAGCATAACACCAATCTCAAAGAAAATCAATAGTTTGGTCCAAATGCTTCATCACTAGCCTACCCCTTATCTTTGTCTAAAATGGCTACAATTTCACAGTGCACAAAGCCAGACAATATGTAAAACACGGTGACTCCGGCCTACCTTTTTCAGTCCATTCCATCTTTTCCTCTACAAAACCCTAACTTAATGGAGAAAGAAAAAGAAGCAAGAACCACCCATTAATCAAGATTGTGCAGCTGATGAGATTCTTTTTGGTCCTCTTATTTTTTTTTTTTTTTTGAGAACCATATCATTGATAATAAATCTGATATGATTAATCAATGGATAAGCACCAGCCTCCCTTTGCGCAAAAAGTACTAGTGCCCCGCATTAGAGTTTAGGTTATGATTAAATTAAATTATATTATACATCTTATCGTGGACTTGATTGGGAAAAGCAATATATTTATATTATTATTATACTACTTTGCAGAGGGAAATTCTGTTTTTGGGATTCAGATTGTTTTTTTCTTTTAAATTTGATTATTTTATTGTGACCTAGGGAAGATATATATACAAAGTATCTATGAGTCTCAACACATAATTTTGAAGTTAATTTATTATATTTAAACTAATAGTAACATAAGAAAGATAAAATGAGTGGATCTAAATTTTCTAAGAAGATACCGTAAAGTTTATAAAATGAAATATGGAGTATAACTTTCAATTCCATTAAGAACATGGAATAGAAGAATATGTATTATTTATTCTGAATATATTAATATGGAAGCGTGACCACAGAATCCCCCGTTTCACAAGACTCATGCATTTGCAAATATCATATTCCTCCCGCTTGCCCCAATTCATATCTTTCTAGATTATTTCTATGTTACATCTATCTTGTTTATTTATTTGTCTTCGAGTACCTCATAGTTATTATTATTATTATTATTGATCCAAGTGTTTTACATCTATAGCTACAGGACCAGGGACATCCAACACCTTTCACAATCCAATTATATTTCTCATTCTTCTTGGAATTTGTTTTTTTAATCTCTTAAATTCAAACTTAAAATATTATATATGTATGCTAAATAACTTGATCATCTTTGCATTACAAAAAACAAAAACTTCCTTAAAATATGTTTTAATAATATTCATGTAGAATATATATATATATATATATTTTAAAATAAAAAGATAAGATTGGAATTAAAATAAATCTCATATAAAGTAAGTGTGATTTGCCCTATTATGGGCAGAGGATTATACATGCATTCCTACGTTGATTTGGGATACTGTTGCAGTTTAGATCAGCAAGAAAGTGCAGAAGTCGGTAGAGAAGCAGCATCAGTTAGTAATATAAAAGAAGATATTTAAAATCTTTGTTTGAAATCTGGTAAAGAAGAGTGAAAAAAAAAAAAAAAAGGTGATAGTTATCCATGGAAAAAGAATAGTAAGCAGTCAGCAAAGAAGTCTCACGCGGAGGACATAATTATGAGAGCTGCTGAGTGAACCCAACGTCTTGCTCTCAGACCATAAATTTAGTACGAAACTAGGAGTCTTCCTTGCTTTTTCTGAAAAACAGCAAAATCTGCACCTTGATACGTTAAAATGTATCTATAATTCACACCGATATGCACGGTTGTATTTGGCACGACACTCAGTTTTATAATTATTCAATACAAAGTTTAAATAGGTTGCACAGCAAAAAGTTACATCTAACTCATAGGTCAGTCCCACGCTACTAGCTGAGTTTAGACTTCTAAATTTGTAACAAAACCAAAAAAATAAATTAAAGATGAATGATGTGACATCAGATGATGCCAAGAGATATGAGTTTGATTTATGATGAGAATATACTGGAAGAGAATTGTAGTTTCATTTGTTATAACACTATCCATTCCGATTGCGCTTCCCATCAAGTTATATAGAGGGAAGCTTCTAGCATTGAAAATGGCAATTATTGTAGATTGAACATTTCCATGGCCTGCCGTCCTCCGAGGAAAATTTCTAGTCCGACAAAAACAGTTTCTGTTTGTTGTTTTAATCATGTTTTATGGTTTGTTTGGTGGGGTTTTCACAAAATTAATATAATTTTGCAGATTAAAGTAATTAAAGCAAAAGAAAATGTGCTAGTGAAGGGAGAAAAGTAGTGAAAATTGATGGGCGTTGAATTTGACTGGGTGCGTTGTCCTTGTGAATGTAAATGGGTGTGTTTTGGGTCAAAAAGAAGCTAGAAAACCCCCAAGCTCACGACAGCACAAGTGGAGCCTTCCAGGCACACCACGATTGACCAACAAACATCTTTTGCGTTCGTGTTTCACACGTGTGCGTTGACCACTTCTATACTACGCCGTTTTGAGTTCCTGTGGGGCTTTCACAGGGTCCCACCCCTTTCATTATTGCTCCCAGGTGGACCCCATGCTTTTCCGTGTGGGCCCCTTTATACTTCCGATTCCGAGCTCATTCACTATTCGAACTTTTGTTTAGAGACTGTTCATCAAATAGAGAATTTTTTCACTCATGATATTTTATAATTTTATTCAAACAAAAATAGACCCATTTGATTTACAATTATATTTGTTAATCATTTAATGATTTTGGGAGTGAATGTACTTTTTTTTATATATATCTATACATGTAAGTAACATTATTTATAAAATAATAATAATAATCTAAACGCTTGCTTCAGCAGGAATTGATTACCATGAGTTTGTTTAATTGTTCTCACAATAAGAAGAAATTTGTCATGTATTCCCCCCCTAATGCGGCTAGGACCATGCTGAAGCTACCTACTTTTGTTTATGACTATTAACTTAATCTACTTTTGTTTCATTTCCCCCAAATTGAGGAGTACTTTTAACCTAATTTGTTTTAATAAATCTTAACCCAAGTCAATTTTTTTTACATGAAATATCACATTCTTGAAGACGTGAGATTCACATTAAATTTGAATTTTTTATTAGAAAGTGTAAAATTAAAAATATGAGATAAGATATAAAATATAATGAGGTAAATTACACTTGGCTTTTTTTTTAAAAAAAATTCAATGTAGTTATATTCATTCTTTTTCTATTTATAGACATATATACTTATATTCATTTTTTATATACATTCGTCTTTCTTTTCTTTTATTTTAAATATATATTTACTTTATTATTTTAAAAAATAGAAATATAAATATATATTTATGAAAATAATAAAGACGTGCGCGCAATTTTCTTAATCAAGGAAATGCATTGTAATAACCATTTATGCATGACTTGATAATAACACAATAAGTAGTAATAATAAAAATGTGGACTCAGCCTCAAAGTGACCATTTGTTTGGGGAAAAAGAAGAAAAAGCAGATGGTTAACACCTAACAAATGCTACTTTATGTCACCCTTTAAGGCATATGGTTGCCATTGTTGCACGTAACAACTAAATAGTTGATTTAATTACTTTGTTAGACCACAAAACACTATTTCTGATTAAAAAGGTTGTAAAAAACAAGGCTCTCTGATCTGGCCTAGGCCATAGCTCTACTCAATACAGAAGTAATATAAAATTATTATATAATATTGCACTGATTATAAACAAAAAGGCCGGAAAAGTTGGGTGTAGGTCATGATATTAAGCAAATTATCGGAAAATATTCGAATTTGTAAAATTGAATCTCTGAAAAGTGAAAATTTTAGGCAATCACTAATATAATTACAAGAGGAAAGAAGTTGCGCTCCAAATCAGTATTTGAAGTGAGAAATATGGCATTATAATATTGTTTCCATTTGTTTTAATTTGCTTTTAGATTATTTCTGAAAATTGTTTATTTTTATAATTATAAAAAATTAAGATCACAGTTAATATTACATGTAAAATTGGATACTAGAAAATAACATCTTTTTATTTAGAATAGAAATTATTTTCTTCCGTTATTATAATATCATATATCATATTATTAATTACAAGATAAATGAGTAACATATATTTTTTTATTGATATATAAATAGATAAGAGCATTTTTGTGAGATATATTTTTTAATAAAATAAATGCTGAATAATTTGGATTACTTTTCCATAAAATAATAAATGCATTTGATCGGTTTCTGCCTTTCAATTGTCCTGATAATTGATGATGTGTAATATGAAAAAAATAAAATTAAAGAAAAAAATAATTATAAAAAAATAAAAATAGTTAATTATTATTTAATTTTAAATTATTAATATTTTCGCCAATTATGATAATATATTTTACTCTTGGTAAGGTATATTGACGGTGCCAACACGACTTTGTTTTTATTCATAATGATGTTATTCATTGTCTATTAATTATCGGGAAAAGCATTGCAATTAATTGAAGAGAAGGCTTTCTACTTTTATGAGATCAAAAAGTTAAAAGTTAGTGGTCAATGTGAATCGCACGTTCATACGTGGATATCCATCATGACTAGTTGCATAAAAGCTAGCTACTAGCTAGATCCTTCCTTATCGCTAATGGTAATTAAAGATGCATTATTAGAACCTTAGGCTAAGAAAAAAAAGCACCCAAATGAGAAAAGGAGAAGAAGATAAATGATTCATGTGAAAATAATTAAGCTTCTCTCCCTTTCCCTCTCCCTCTTGAAAAAATCTAGAATACTATCAAATCGTAAGATAAAAATAATAATGCTAAAACTTCAATATTTTTCTCCCCATAAATTTAAAGAATGTAGGTTTGTGGTTAAGAGTAAGATGGGATACACACCAAGGAATAGGACCAGGCAAGTTGCAAGATTTTTAGAACCACTAGACAGATAGGCTGAATAAGCAAAGTTTTCCAAACTCTCTGTTTGGTTTAGGCCTCTTTCACCGCCAAACGACTCAAGACCTTCAAAAATGGTGATTGCTCTTTTTTAAGACAAAGAGGATTTTGACACAATGGTACTTTACTTAATATCTTGTGAATTAATTAATATACCTTTACGTGATGTATTACATATATTACATAAATCTACTCTTTACCTTAGCTCCCCATTGACTTATTCTGGATTTCGTTATTGCACTGCTGATTCAATTGTTTGCAAAATACCTCTTCAATTTGATCATGTAATAGATTTCATTAATGATGGTTTCACTATGATAATCTTTGGGATTTAACTCTATTACATGATCAATTTGATCATCCAATTGGCTCGGCCATCCATTTGTAGATAATCACTCCTGATTGGTCAGTCCAATCTCCATCAATCCCTTGGTGTGTTGGTGCCAATGAAAACAGTCCCTTCTCTCCTATATCAGCGTAAGCATTTGAGTTGCATATCATCCACTGTCTTGTTCAAGAAAAAGAACTATGCTTTCTACATTTAACTCTTTAATAGCTTACCAAAGAAACCAAAACAATATTAAAGTTCTACAACCCCAAGGATAGGAAATTGGCAAAATTCAGCACAAATGAAATTTATCGGAGATTTATTATTTTATTATATGCCTATATGAGGTAACTTGTCGTCTGAGTTCCACTGTACCCAGTGACTAAAATGACACACACACACAGTACAAAGCTTAATGCAACACTGTTGTTTTCTTTTATGAATTGTTAGTCATTGCACAATTCACAAAATTTGATTTAAATTGTCTTTGCTTATTCCCTCACTCCATTGTTCAAATTCTCTCATGCACACAAATAATAAATCTCTAACAAAATACTTTTTTTTAAGGAAAATTTTAGTATCTAAATAAGGTGTTTTGTTTCAAAATCAGATCTTACTATCAGGATTTTTTTTAAAGAATGGTCAAAATATAAATTTGGGTCCTAATTTTATCATTAATTTCATTTTTGTCCCTTAATAATTTTCTTAAACAAATTTACTTCCAACTTTCATAAAATATATAATTTCATTTACATAACTAATTCTATTTGTTTTTTATAACAAAAGTATTTACATAATGTTATGGGCAAAAAACGGCCCCGAAAGAATGAGCCCTGAACACAACAAGAGCTAAGACCCTCGCCTTGCCAAAGGCGCCCAACAAGCTTCGCTTCGCCCTCCGTTAGAAAGCGGCACAGCGAAGTCGTCCCAATATCATCTCGTAAGGCAAGTCCCATCTCGCTCGCTGCGAGATGACCCCAAGGCCAACTTGTCAAGCGACTGACTATCCTGCTCGAGCTTGCCACCTCGCTACAGTAGTTCCTATGATGACCCCGAGTCAGGAATCCCCGCTCGAGATGCCAAGCACCTTGCATAGTAAAGCAGCGCCAGGCGACAGATGCAGGTAGACGCAAGTCTATAGTCGACCAAGGGGATCCACCCCGCAACCTACATTCTGCAACAGTCAAATTGTAGTCTTTTACTGTCTTTCTCATTTATATTTTGATGTAACACACCTATAACTTGTAATTAATGCATGTAACTCCTCCTTCCTCTATAAATAAGATTGCATTATTAGAAGAGGGGGGGACGAACAACTTTGTAAGTAGAAACTCTGCCAAAATTACTTTCTAATGCATTAATAAAATCTCCACCGTGAACGTAGGGTCCGGTGCCACCATGATTTAGCAGAACCACGTTAAAAACACCGTGCCCCCTTTCCTTCTTCCTCTCGGTCCATCTCTTCCTGTACTTCGAAAGCAGCATCGGATCCCCAAACTCCTCTCGTTGGCCGGATTTCGGGACTCTCCATACGAATCAAAATCCGATGTCAACATTTTGGTGCCGTCTGTGGGGACCATCTGCTCTCTGAAGTCTCCATTGCAGCATAACAATGGCTAGAGGAAGAACTACTAAAAGCTCAACCACTATAGTCCTTCAACTAACAGACACTCCCGCTGTAGGGGCTCACCGACAGTCTACCGCTGCTCCTAAAATCTTAGAGGCACAAATGCCGGGCCAGCCCTGTCCGGTGCTCGAAAGCACGGTAAGAGAGCTAGCTGAAACCGTCAAAGCGCTAGTGCAGGCCTAAGTTTAGAGCACACAGAGACAAGAAGCACTCATAGCACAGCTCCAACAGCTTTGCGAATAGGCTCAAAAAGAAACTCATGAAGATCATGATAGTCAGCAACTGGGGGGCTCGCAACGAGGAGGAAGCTCCACCCCTCAGTCTGAGACGCAGAACTAGACAATGAAGGAGATCCTCTACAGGCTCAAATGGCTAGAGGAGCATCCACAACCTCAATGCCACCATCCTCGCCACAACAAAACTTTGGTGAACGATTTTCACCTCGCCTCAACAAAACAACTTCGGCGAATGATTTTCACTTCGCCACAATGAAACCAACTTCGGCAAATGGTTTTTATCTCGCCTTAACAAAACAATTTTGATGAACGATTTTCACCTCGTCACAGTGAAAACAAAATTTTGACGAACGGTTTTCACCTTGCCACAACGAAAACAAAACTTCGACGAACGATTTTCAACTCGCCACAACGAAAACAAAACTCTAGCGAATGGTTTTCATCTCGCCTCAATAAAATGACTTCGATGAATGGTTTTCACCTCACCTCAACAAAACAACTTTAGAGAACAATTTTCACCTCGCCATAATGAAAACAAAACTTCGACGAACGATTTTCACCTCACCACAACGAAAAAAAAACTTCAGCAAACGATTTTCACGTCGCCTCAACAAAATAACTTTGATGAACGATTTTCATCTCACCTCAACAAAACAACTTCGACGAACGATTCTCACCTCGCCATAACGAAAACAAAACTTCGGTGAACGATTTTCACCTCGCCTCCACAAAATAACTTCGGCGAACGGTTATCATCTCGCCACAACAAAACAACTTCGACAAATGGTTTTCACCCCACCACAACAAAAAAACTTCGACGAACGACTTTCACCTCTCCATAACAAAAAAAAATCTTAGCCACCAACCCACTACAGCACAAAGATGCTAAAACTAACTCATTGCAGCTTTCATACAACTAACCACACACAACTCTCATGCAGGTGAATTCTCATGTCTTGAATGAGATTTCTCAGTCGTAGCTCGCATGCGACCCCACTCTCACTCATAAGAGATTGAGCAACCAGAAAAATAAAGCACAATTGATTGGCCAAAGAAACATTTTATTGATCGTCAGAAATTTACATACAACGGTTTACAAAGCATCCGATACAACATTCAAAAAGAAAGGGAAGCTCAGACAGCAAAAAGACCTCACTCAACGAGGTAAAATTACATCAAAAGAAGAAGTGCAGAAACAAAGGCAAGAAGCTCAAAGACCTGGCACAACCATTCCTGGAAGAAGGAGCAGAAGGCCAGTCATCGAGCTCGTGCCTGTAGGAAGGACAACGACTTCCAAGCTGCTCCTGTTTATTTTCCTCCGGTGTGTCCCCCTGAGTCAGACCCAGAGGAAATCAAAAATTCGTAGGAGCCAGTTGGCTAGGCAGTAATACCACAAGCAACACCCGGAGGAGGTGGCCCGAGATTAGCACAAGATTCCCCAAGAGCCTGCCAGGGGGATCCCGTGATGGAGCCACATGCAACAGGCTATCCATGTCTCCCGGCATTCTATAATAGGCCATCCATGTCTCCCGGCATTCTACAATAGGCCATCCATGTCTCGACAAGCTTCACAAGAAGTCGAGACACCAAAATGCAGGGGGCTTATTAGTCTCCTCCATTAAACTTCTTTGAGGCAAAAGAGGGAACTCCTCAAGATATAAAAAGACCCGCTCAGCCTTTTGAAGAATTCAGAGAATATCTAATTCGATCTTTATCCAATGGCCCGAAATAAGTGACAATGCCACGCCAACGGCTAAAAATGGCAAACAAAAGAAAGCATAGCCTAATGCAGAACGGAATGACATATGAAATGACACTTCGATCAAGTAAGGACACTAACTGAAGATACGAATTAAGCCTAAAAAACTTACAACTCCCGGTCCGTAAAGCACACTGAGAGTTGGGGGCCTTATATTATAGGCATAAAGTGGCCCTGAAAGAACGAGCCCTGAGCACAGCAAGAGCTAAGACCCTCGCCTCGCCAAAGGCGCCCAGCAAGCTTCGCTTCACCCTCCATCAGAAAGCGGCATAACGAAGTCATCCCAATATCATTTCGCAAGGCAAGTCCTACTTCGCTCGCTGCGAGGCAACGAGATAACCCCAAGGCCAACTAGTCAATCGATCGACTATCCTACTCAAGCTCGCCACCTCACTATAGTAGTTCCCATAATGACCCTGAGCCAGGAATCCTCGCTCGAGGTGCTAAGCACCTCGCATGGTAAAGCAGCGCCAGTCGACAGATGCAGGCAGACGTAAGTCTACAGCCGACCAAGGGGACCCATTCCGCAGCCTACATTCTGCAACAGCTGAATTGTAGTCCTTTATTATCTTTTTCATTTATATTTTGATGTAACACAACTGTAGTTTGTAATTAATGCATGTAATTCCTCCTTCCTCTATAAATAGGATTACATTGTTAGAAGAGGGGGAGACGAACAACTATGTAAGCAGAAACTCTGCCAAAATTACTTTTCAATACATTAATAAAATCTTCGCCGTGGATGTAAGGTCTGGTGTCGCCCGAATTTAGCTGAACTACATTAAAAACACCATGCCCCCTTTCCTTCTTCCTCTCGGTCCATCTCCTTCTGTACTTCAGAAGCAGCATCGGATCCCTAAACTCTTCTAGTTGGCCGGATTTCGAGACTCTCTATACGAACCAAAATCTAATGTCAACACATAACATCTAACTTAATATCCTATGTGACATCTAATTTATTAGCCCCAATATTCTCAAAATTTTCTTCTTTTTTTCCCTCTTTTTCTTCTTTTTAAACTTCTCGACTTCTATTATATTAGTGGGTTGGGCAGCCAATGACACCATTGTTACATACCTTTAACCCACATCAAAATTTAGATAAATAAATGATCTAAGATTCTTTTGGAAGATCAAAATTTTCAGTTCCTCCACTAGCTTCAAATTTGACTCATTTCTAGTCAATTAACAACACATCCCTTGAAATGTCTATAACTTTAGTCAAAACCATTTTATCATTTTATTTGACTCATTCAAAGGCATTACATCAAAATCTACAAGAAAAAAAATAAAAAAAAACTCATTAAAATTATTTGATAAAACACAAAATTTGATCAGAATTAGTGCTGATTCTTAAGTGAATGATTTCCTCTGCATCAGCTACTAATACGTTTCCTTTGGTTTGTAGTTGGTGAAGCAATGACATAGATAAAGAGCTTCAACTATGGAGATGAATTGGCAACACTCGATGCATTCCTAGAAGCAAAACAAATAAATCAATCTATGGAGATATATTCATTAAGGGAAAAGGGAGAGAGAAAGAGAGAGAGGGGACACTACAATATTTTTGGCTTTAGGCAACACTAAATCTGGCAACATTTAAAAATCATTGCCTAATATTAGAATAGGCAACAATTTTTTTAACTGTTGCCTTT
>JANHAO010017176.1:0-14103 GCA_026873985.1 Saraca asoca
AATAATAAGAATAAAAAAATATTTTATTCATCAAATATTAAATATGAAAATTATTATAAAAAATAAATACCTTTTATTTCAAAGAAAAAATCATTTTTTCTCTTGTAATATAAACATATCATTTTATGTCATTTTACATTTATTAATTAGCTTATCAGTTATTTTTATTAAACACTTCTAATTTAATAAGCTAACTTAAAAACTAACAACTTTTAGTTAAAATTTAGCTTATAAACTTTCAGTTAGCTAATTTTACCAAACATATCCTAAACCACTATTTTTGTTGTATCCATTTGTCTGTGAATAATTTGATCGGAATTCATTACATCACCATCCTTTAATGGTGCATTATACAAGTCCTTGGCTGGATATATGGGCAAATCAACTAATATGATACCAAATCCAGAAGGGTACAATCTTTTCAACGCAACTCATTAAAGCAGTAGTGTACACAATCATATATATATATATATAGAGAGAGAGAGAGAGAGAGAGAGAGAGAGAAAGTCATGCTTTCTATTATAATCCACAAAATGAGACAGTTATGATTCTTATTACTATATAATGGCTCATGAATATAATAATAACCTAGAAGTAATTAGCGTAAACCAACAAAGCTCATCAATAAATAATAGTTGTTCACATTTACAAGATTATGAATCAAAGACAAAGCCATGGTGGGGACGGCAAAAGCACATTTAAATAAGTGAGATACAAATGAACAGATCAACCTGACCACTATATATGTGTGTGTGTGTGTGTGTGTGTGTACTCTTTCACGTCTTCGTTTTCAGCCTTTCACACCACGCCAACGAACATGATCTGGCGACTTCATTGGCCCCCGTCATTTAACAAATCAACCATTCATAGTTCGGCAAGAAATAACAAGTTCTTCACGCCACCTTTTTTTCCAAAAATTAAACTCAACTTGTTCAAGTCTCCATTCCTAAGACAACGGGCATGCTTGTGAAATTTGGTTCCTTCTTGATCTATTTTTCTAAATGCTTTTAAGCTGAATGATCCAAGTTTCTAAGAAAAAAAACAAGTAGTTATAATAAGAACACAGCCTAGAGTCTTAGAAAGCATGCAAATGGTAATATATTGGTAATTTTTTGCAACAGCATTTCAGGGGATGGTTTTTCAGATTGTCTAGGTAATGATATGAGATAGCTTAATAGGCAAGTTTTATTCTGAATTTCCTTCTTCATCTAATCCAACTTTACGTAGAATGGAACAATGAGTATGCATACAGAATACTGCAAATTAATTGAATAACTTTACAATGGCTGCAACTCAATTACTCAAAAACTTATATTTCTGCTTCGTAACTCTCTACTAACATTCAGTAATTTGGAAGAGGTCTCTTGAATAGAAAAGTTTCTCAAATCGCAGCTGATACAAATCAATGAGATAAAAATTGACAGTTCCTAAAATTGCTAGTTAAAAGCATGAAAGATGCAATCATTATCATACCTTAAACTCAATTAGCTGTACAGACTTTCAACCAAGATGGGGGTGGCCAGAACAACTCACAACATGATGGATAACATTCAACCTTAAGAATGCTACGATCGTTCAAGTTATACATACGAACATCAGCAAAATCAAAGAAGTATATGCAATTCCCTTGGTATCCAGCAAATTCTTTAGCTGAAATAGAGATGTTACAGTTACCGCCCAAAATGAACACTCTATCGTCCAAACTTTTCACATGAACCCAAGCTCCCCACTCTTCGTCTAACTTAAAAATGTTGAAATCCACTACCTTAGAATCAAGCTCGGGTTCCAGATCATTTTTTCCTCTTCCTCTGGGTTCATCTTCATAGTATCTATCTACAACACAGAGACTGCCACATGACTCTACCAACACCTTTTTGTTCTCAGAACCACCCAAAGGAGGAGAATATGGTATCAACTTCAAAGACGACAAATCAATCCATGAAACCGCTCCCCACCTATCTACTACACAAACCTGCCCCTTATAAACAATAACATCATCATAATGGAAATTCTGATCATCTACAAGCCTCCATCTTTTATCATCATATCTCATGAAATTCAATTTCCCTTCTTTGTAGATACAGAAAATCACAGAATTCTCTACATTTTCCCGGCAGGAATTCGGGAAGAACAAAACTTTATGGACTTCATCAAAAGAACACTTATTGTGAAGATGCTGGAGGTTATATGATTTGCATAATTCGTAAACCCGATAATCCGACAAGTCCCAAACCTTTGGAGGGGTGCGAGATGGGGGCATAATTTGACGATTGGAGACTGGATTCAGCAATCGCATGGGAACAGATTGCGATTCTTCGACTTTAATCAACCACCCTTTTGTTGAAGGTTCTGTATCGAAGCTGTCACCGGGCAGTTCAATCCGATAGAGCACAGTTTGGGTAATGTTAACATCGAATGAGATATAACGGTAAGGATTACGGAGGTAAGGAATTCTGAGAGGGAAAGAGGGAGAATTCGGATGAGGGGGAGGAATTGAGGATCGCAAGGACTTACTAACACTGCGAAATCGAACAAGGTCGATGTGAGTTTTCATATTTTCGCCGACCGTCGGCAAGAGCTCAATCGGAAGATTCGACCAATCTACTTTTTCGCCCATTGCTTCCAAGCTTTAGTTTGCTGAGCTGCAGAAGAGAGAAAACAGCGGCAGAGCTTCCGCGGCTGTGGTCCTTGACGCTGAAAATTCGGTCTCTTATAATAGGCTAAAATATGTTTATTATATTCAACAAGTGTCAATTTTACTCAATAAAGAAACTACGATAATGCTTCAGTACATTCTTAAAAAGGAAAAAATTATCATCACACATTTTTTTTTTACTTTTTCATTCAATTTTTTAATTTTTATATAAAAATAAAAAAAAATTTACAACTTTAAATAATATAATGATAATTATTTATAATTTTTGTTATATGTAAAATTTTGATACATTTATAAAAAATTACAAAATTTATACTTTCACCTAAAATTTTCATAAAAATTTATAAAATTTCTCACAGGTCCCCCACTAATTGCCAATATATATGTATAAACTTTGGAACATGTTGATATACACATCCAATTTTAACTTTGAACATGTATATGACATGTTTACGTGTGAGTCCCAATACTTTATAATCTGATATCATTAGAGAATATTATTTGCTTTTTCTTATATTATTTTTTTGGTTTAATTCCAATTTTGATTCTCTAAATACACACTTTGATTAATTTTAATCCTCTTAAAATTTAATACTGTATTTTGACCTCCATAAATATTAAAATCGAATATTTTTGATTCACGATAATGGCTTCCTTCAAAGTGCAGACAAAATGACCTATGTGATAATATTAAATTCAATAGAGCATGTCCACGCATTTCGAATTACAATGTTCTGTTGCCATATCAAAAAACATTCATGTTTTGCTTTTCTTAGAGTTGAATTAGAAATAATTCTTCATTTTTTTTTTCAACCATTGCAATTTGAAGCAATGCTAATAGGTAGTGAAGATAATATCTCTGAAACTTCATGCATTAAGAGTAGGACCCAAAAGCTTTGCAAATATGGTGAAGAGGTAAGACTTAAAACCTCATGAATTGCTGATGTAACATTCCAAATTTTTTAAAATGATTTTTGATAACAAAATAGCTTTTTGGAAAATCTAAAATGATAACTTTGAAAAATTCGAGAATTTGAAACTGTAATTTTAGGAAATGAAGTGGTCAAACATAGTAGAAAAAGATTTTATGAATAATATGAATCTTCAAAAAGTAGAAGTTCTCAATTCAAATGCTTTTGGAGCAAAAATTGTATTTCTAGAATTTAATATTCAAAAAAACTTAGGAAAAATTGAAATGAGGGCTACGAATGTCCACTAAGTGTAAATTTATAGTTATTATAAAGGTAATTAATTTAACTAATTTGTGTTAAAATTTCATAATCGTTAGTGATTGGTGAGTATTTTAATTGTAGATTCGAAGTTGAGAAAATAGGAAAAATGACTTAAGACAAAATGAGTCAAAAAAGGGAAGTTGTCTCAAATTTTCTTTTTTTTTTTTTCATTTTTGCCCTCCCTAAGTCTGTTCCTCTCTTCCTTTTAAGCCTTTTCGGTTGCTTCACGTAGCCATTGGCTTCTTTTTCAGGTTCATACACACACTCTCTCTAAAAGCTTTCCTTCTCACATCAAGTAATCTTTCATTTTTTTATGTAAATTTTTTATATTTTTATAGTTGATTTCTCTCTTCTTCCTATTCAGTTTGACATCAAAATCTTATTGATTCATGAAGTAAAAGTTGAGTTATGAATTTTTTAAATCTATTATCACTATTCAACCCACGAATCAATTTGATTTTTATGATGTTTTAAAGCCTGAATCTATTAGATATAACTTGTTTCTATTAAATGGAATCATAATCTAATCATATATGATTAGTCAAAGAGGAAAAATCCTTAGAAAATTTGAAAGTTAATAAACTCTTTTTTTTTTTGCGTGTTCTTGAAGAATATTGAAGATCTTTGCGAGATCTATTTGATTTGTTTATTTCTAGCTGTTAGGGTGAGTAATTCTTACCTTTCTTATGAATTATAGTGTGTTTATTACTCGTGATCTATTGAATGATAGTGCAAGTTGAAGAAAATGGATACTTATGATTTTGAGGCAAAGTTTGAATTTAAGTAAATTTGATGATAAAATGGTTAGTATTCTATTAAAATAGCTGAGTCTTATGCATGATTAAATACTAAAAATATGTTATGTTGAATTCCTATGACATAGTGTAGAGTTGGAAGTTATTTTCCCCTATTTTCTACTACTTTCCTGCCATTCCTACTCGTGTGAGTAGAATCGCAAGCCTAGAAATTGAAGGATGAGTAGAATTGTGAGAACTTCCCGAAAGGTTGCACATTTTGGCGAGTAGGCTCACATTTTCAACTGAATTTCTATAATTCTACTTGAATTTCAAACCTGGTTCTGATCACACCTCCAGAATTTTTTTCAGTCTTTTCAATTCAAACTTCTTTCTTTCTGAGAACTCTCTTGAATTCCTTGAGTCTAAACTTAATTAAAGTGTAACTAAATTGAATATAGTGGATAAGAAGTCCTAAAGAGTTACTCCTAAATTAATATTGAACAACCTAGTAATTGTTTATATGTAAAGATTATGGAACCAATATAGATAGCTATAAAAAAATAGTAAGACCGAGAATATGTGCTTATAACGGTAATGAAATGTTATCTTCACATTGATATTATGAGACAAACATGGTATTTGTTATGTTAACATGACAACAAATACATGTGGTTATAATGTGACAGAATGAGGTCCATATGATTAAAAAATGTTGTTTGTTGGAAAATTCTTTAAGAGTTGACATGTGATATATGATGACTATGATAGGTGATATGCAATGATAATGATCTGAGATACATGAGGATGATAATATATGAATGAATGATATCATGATAATGTGATGAGAAACATGTGATTGTGATGTTGATAGAAAATGAAACACTTGATATGACAATGATGAGAAATGATGCTATTGAGATACTTGAGAGTTCCACATGACACATGTGATGACAAGTGATGAATGACTATACTTGTGGAAATGCAATTACTATGAATGGTATTATGGTATAAAGCTTGATAACGTGCATGAGATTGAAAAGTATGTGATGATATGATGAGTGATTATATGATGAAAAGCTCATGCATGGAAAGGAATAATATACAATATTATGAATGATGATAAAATATGTTAATATCAAATTAATGAGATATCCATTATGAGAATGGAATGATAGAATATCTGAAAGCTCTTTGAGACTTGATATGAAAATGATGGGATATAACAAGAAATAATGAACTAGATCCTAGATCTTCACGTTCCAAATGGCAGAAGAGCATAAGGCAGGTGCTAGAGAGAAAAGGCTAGGTTTATATGGGTTATGGCTAGATCGAGGTAACAAGGAGGTTTACATTACTTTTGTTTATTATGTTGTTTATTGAAATTTTTATTTAAATGCATTGAATGTGATAAAATATGACTTGAATATGTGGCTTGGTTATTGATAGCTTGAAGCTATGTAAATAATATGATTTATAACTATTTTAAGAAATTCTGAAGGAAGATTTATTGTGGAAAGATAATGTGAAATAAACTCATGTAATGACTGAGTCTTATGATGTGTTGAATAATTCTAACATGGGTTATACTTTCTGAAGATATGATGTATATATATTTGGTTAAATGTTGATGAATTCATAAATTAGATGTGGATTTATCTTACTGAGCCCCAAACTTAGTCTTTTATGGATTATTTTTTTTTTCAAATTCTTAAGAAATTACTATTAACCCAACTTTGAAAAGTAAGGATGGATGATAATTTCAGAGAAATGGCGGTTGATGTAAATACCACCACAATAAAGAGTTCTTTAGAAATGTATATAAATTATGAACTTATTGAGCTTGTTGAATGAAAGTCTAAGAGGGCGTGCACCATAGTTAGCGGTGACTCTATAGATTATAAAAACATATTTATATATCAATATTTCTTTTCTTGTCTAAAAATTTGCCCCTAATAACCATTTGGATTTAAGTAAATGTGAATAGGAATTATTAAAACAAAAATGAGTAGTAGTGAATAATAGAGATAGATTAAAGGTTGGTATTTATCAATCAGAGATTGATATTCATGCCGATCATGACCAGGAGTTCGGGTTGTGACAGTTGAGAGTCCCAATTGACAATTTTATGGTTACTACAAAGGAAGGCTTAGCTACAACTTCTTCATTTAGCATGACCTTGGGATTTCAGATCATGAGAAAAAAGTGATCAATAGATTGCTTAGGAAAGTCGATATGTTGAAAGATAGGGAAAAATGTTATGGTTTGTCCTGGATTTTTCTGTGCTTATGGTCATAATGCTTAGGTTTATTCTATTAAAAGCTATCCAGTAGAGGGTTGTAATGGTAGGTGCTATAATGTTTTAGCAATTTTAGTCATATATGAGTAACTTAGAACTAAGATTTTGGGATATTTTAACTTTCGAAGTAAGTGTGTTGGCTTCACTTATAGGCTGGGATATTTTGTATTGCTATGTAGACAAACACAACTAATGTAATATTTTGCACTAAACGTTGACAAGAGTGGTTTCTAGTTTAGTTTATTTAATGTCTTGTATTACTATTTTATTTACTGGTTTATTTATTTAATTTTTTTTTGTATTTACTGGTTTAGTTTGTAATTGTTTTTCAACGTAGTTTCAATTTATTTTGTGTTCTTCCTCTAAGTAGATCGTTTGCTATATGATGAATAAACAAAACCAAATGTGGCATGCTTTGCTTCATGACTTTCCAACAAGAAAAATTGAAAATGACTTGCATCTACTTGCAAGAGTAAACTAAAAATGACTTGTTCTTCCTAAAATAGTTTGCTATATTTTTACTTTATCATTTAATGCCTTGTAAGATTATGACAGTAATCTCTGTAAGAACAATGACCAGAGGCAAGATTAATATGAAATAATGCTACAAACATTAGCAAACTATACACCCTTTTGAACACAAAAACGAAAAAAGAAAGCTTGGTAAGGTTCCAATAGAGCATCACAACAGGGTAACAAACATCTCTGTATCTACTTGCAACATGCTAAACCATATGTGACTTTTATGCCCTATGAATTGTAGCACCAAATCATGCTCCACCTAATAAGATAATTAATCTAGATAATTAATATAGAAAGATAAGAAAGGGAAGGTAAGTATAAAGACACTTCAAACATGGGTAAACACACTGCTATATAAATTTTGTTCGCAGTTGAGAACAAGGCCAGTGTTTACTAGGACCACAAAATAATGCCAATATAATGGCTTAATAAAATAATGCCAATATAATGGTTCAACAAAATATGGCTAATGTAATGGCTCAACAGACAACAAAATAAGGCCTATCTAAATGCTTATATATATGGCAGACAACAATGACAACTTAAAGACCCTTATTTCTCCCATTTTAGGGCTTTTGTATAGCAACAAGTCTAGCTAGCCTCTTTTTGCCTACCTCAGTCATTGCCTGCAATGTTTCTTTTGTAACATAGAATCTGCCATTATTACTGAAAGACTTTTTGTTGAGCTTTTTCTTGGAATTTTTGTTGGAAGTTGTTCCTTAGATGCTGGCTTGGAAGTTACTGTAGTTGTAGCTGTTTGGGATAAACTTGCTATAACAACTAGTTGGGATGAGCTTGCCTTGGCTGCTGGTCGAGATGAGCTTGCCTTGGTTGTTGGCTAGGATGAGCTTGCCTTTGCAATTGGCTGGGATGAGCTTGCCTTAGTTGTTGGCTGGGATGAGCTCACCCTGATAGTAAGTTGGGATAAGCTTACCTTGGCAACTAGTTAGGATGAGTTTGCTTTAGCTGCTGGTTAGGATAAACTTGTTCTGGCAACATTTTTTTAGCAAAATATTGTTACCTCGTATAGGAATTTTGCTATCCGATCTTATCTTCCCTTTATATCTTTTAACATTATGACCAAATTTTTGACATCTTACACATTGGTATCTAGTAAGATGTTTTTTCAACTTATTGGGATATTGAGGCTTTTCATGTGAATCCTTTTTTCTCATTTTCTTTGGCCTTCCTACATGTCTTCTCAGTTATGGTGGTTGTATAGGTTCAGAATCAGTCTTTGGCCATAACATTGGTCTGTTAATGGGATAAATAATTTATTGATAGCATTTCATATTTGTTTCCTTGCTACAAAGTCAAAGGAAGAAGAGGTTATAGTCAATAAAATGTTAGTTAAATATACAAGATGATATCACAAGTTCAGTGCTTACCTATAGTAGTGGCGCACATATTCCTCTGGATTATGATTGCACTAGGCCATTGCAACTACTGAATGACAATAAGAAATGCCACTAATATCCCATAGTCTACATGAACAAGTCATTTCAGCCAGATTCACAACAAATCTCTCAGGTTTCCTTTCAACCCCAAAATGTGCACACTTATCATCCTTAACCCAAATCGGTGTCCAAGCATTGCTTTTAACTTTTATGTCTTCCAAAATAGTCAATTTTAGGACATAGTGTTCCTTTATGTCTCTACTCTTTTCTTATTTTTTTATGAATCTCTCCATCAAGTAGTGTCTTATGTCTTCATAAAACTGAATTATAGGCTTATCCCTATATTGAAGAATGGCTTTGTTAAAGGCTTCACCCATCTTGTTTACCTATAAGTGGCACTTGCTATGAGGAGAAAAGGTAGATCTACCCTAATATGAAAGTGGAAACTCCATCAGGTGCATCCAAGCCTTCTCATCAATTTTTTTTATCTTATCCATGATCATTTGAAATTTTGCTATAGTAGTTTTTTGTGTAGCATCCCATATGAGAAATTTTAAGTCATCTCTTGGAAACTTCTTAGTGAAATTTGAGCACATATGTTTGACACAAAACCTGTGTTCAATCCCTTCATGCAAAGAAGCAATAATTTGATCCAAGCCCTACATAACCAGCAAAAACAAAAATTAAGGAATATTGTCATAAGCAAAAATTATAAGATTTTTAACAAAAAAACAATATGTGTGAAGCCACCTTTTTGGTCTGAAATAAATGACCAGTTGTGCTCAGTAACATTGCCTATGTCATTCAGTAACAAATCTAAAAACCAACCTCATGACTCTTTATTTTCTAACTCCACAATTGCAAAGGCAATTGGATGCATTTGATTATTTCCATCTTTCCCAATAGTTGCAAGTATATGTCCAACATGGACTCCTTTAAGGAAACAATCATCTAGACTAATTAGGGCCTACAATAATCTACAGATGCTTTCTTATAGCTTTCAAAACAAATATACATTCTCGTAAAGTTTGGCAGCATATTTACACTTGGCTTGCTGGAATTCTTGATTATAGAGCTACGTTTATTACTTTTGAGTAATTCAAGCCTATAACTTCTAAGTTTGCTATATTGATCTTCTACTGAACCTTCAATCGACTCCAATGCCTTCCTTTTGGCTTTATATGTCTGCCTTTTGCTTAAATGTACACATCATTCCTTTTTTGCATCTCTTGTAGTCTACATCTGGATTTTCCTTGATTGTATCCATGAACTTCTTAGCCAGAAGTTTGGTTTTCGCCTGAAGATTCCTAAATTATTTTGGACATTTATAGACATTACCCAAGACTCTTACTTGCGATTCTTGTTTGTGAGTGTCTAAGCTAACTATAAGGTAATATGGGCATCCAATCCTACACCTCATAACTAACCTCTTTTTGTCATCCTTATTTATCCACATTGGTTTGCCTTGGCAAAGCTCATACGTATGCATAACTTCCTTTGCAATTTGCTTGGTTGTAAAGTCAAACCCAAGCTTGAATTTCACTTCTTTTCCATTAGTTGGCATTTTAAATCTAGGAAACTTTTTAAACTTATGCTAAATGTGTTATTCAACCCTATCTCCATCAACATTGTCCTTTATTTTAGACATATCAGGACTGACTAGCTCTTAGAATCCCTGTTCTTATCTATCCACTCAGCTTCAATTGTTGTGATTTCAGGCCTTTGCCTCTTCCTTTGTTTCACATCCTGCTCTGTTTTTTCTCTATTTTATTCATTATTCTAGTACCTTTCATTTTCTTCATTTGTCTTTTCTTCTAGTATAGGCCCATATGGTGTTTCTTCCCCTCTTTCAAACTCACCATCATCTAAGTTGCCCCAATCCTAATTATCATCATACTCACTATCTTCTTGGCCCTCCAATTCAATAGATTCATGAAATTCTTCATCACTCTCACTAGATTCTTTTACTTCTTCCACTTGAACATTACCTTCCAACCCATTACCATCATTCTCATATTCAACTGCAACTTCAACAACTATATCACTTTCATCACCTTCATCACCATTCTTAGCAGAAGCATCACTTATATAAGGAATAGCTACATCTCCGACCAAATTAGGATAGTTAACTTCATGCCCTATATATACTTTCCTTATATGCATGACCTCTATAGTTGCAATTAGCTCTCTTACATTGTCATCTCCCAAAAAAGGTCTTCTCCCAACTTCTAATGTTTGTCTTGACATTTTCTACCACAAAGCTTTGTACAAATTATAATTATGAGAACCAATTAGTTGGCCCATAGCAAAAAAACAGAATTGGTCTCCATCTATTTTCTTAATCTTTTTAACTCTTCCCCTAACATAGTTCAATACTAATTTAGTAATAAAATTTCCCCTATGATAAATGACAAGGTCAAAAAACCATGTTTCCATTACTATATAATGTCATAAAAATTTTAGGCAAAAAATTAATTAATATCTTAATTAATAATTTTCAATAATAAATTAACATTAATAAAAATGATTGAAATTATAAATTAATATAATTTCTTTTATTATATCTAACAGTCAATATCAGTCAGAAAGGAATCAGTATATTATCTAAAAGCATGATTCCAAATGCAAAAGACAACAAACAATAAAGGATTACTATTTGTTTACAAATGCTTATGCTTTTTCTAATAGCTTCACAACACCCTAAAATTACCCAACCCACTACTGCGAAACAAAGAACCCCACCTACTACTTTCACTTTACTGTAATACAACACGCCAACTTGTAAACATAAACATAGGCATAGGATTGCATTTAACCAAAAAAAAAATAATAAACTTACTTTGATGTGTACCCTGGTAGATCCTGGAACCAATGGTTCTAGCTTTCATCGTTGGAAAACATTGGCATGTTTTTCCTCTTTTCCACTTTGGTTCTCTAGAAACAAATAATCATTGTTGTGTTGTTGTATTTAGAAAGAGGGAAGTTCGAATTAGGGCATAAAGGGAAAGAAGATCGATTTTCTACTAGGCTAATTTAGTTATTCTATTCAAATTCATGATTTCATTCTCTAATTTTTGTTGAGTATTTAATTTCTAATGTGGCAGCCCAACATTTCAATTGGGAATAATGTGGACATGCCCTATTGGATTTAATATAGCCACATAAGTCATTCCTTTTGCACTTTGACGGAATTTATTAATGTGGATCGGAAATGTTTGATTTTGACATTTACGAGGATTAAAATAGAATATTAAATTTTAGAGGAACTAAAATCAATCAAAATGTATATTTAGATATCAAAATTGGAATTAAGCCTTTTTTATATTAGGAAAAAAAATTATTTATAAAAAAAGGTTGAATTGATAAGATTTTTTTGATATGAAAAGGAAGCAAAAAGGAAGTAAAATTAACATCATTTTTTTTAATCTTTCAAGCTTAGGATATCAACTTTGATGACCAACAATCGTATATTTTTTTTACATCCACTACAAATTTTGTAATATATGTCTTTGTCTGTTAAGAAAATCTTAGCACACGTATTTGTTGTCACATCAATTATAAATATTATAGAAAAAAATCAATTCAACTAATTCCGTGGTAAAAGTACAATCGGAAAAAAAGTATGGGAAGGTTGAAGTGAATTGAAATAAAAAAAGGAAATTTGACTGCCAGAAAGGGAGAAAGGAAAAAAAAAGTGACTGAAAACCGCTTGCGAGGTGGTTTGTGGAATCCACAGATCCAAATGGAGCAGTGTGTCTCATTTTTTGTGGGCTGTTCTATGCAGGTATAATTAAAAATAAATTACATTTATTTTCTTATTTTATATAATTATATTTATATCACTTTTATTTTAAATATATATATTATTTTCTATATATATTCGTTTTTCTTTTTCTTCATTTTAAATATACACTAATCATCTCCACTTTAAAAAAAATTAAAAATGAATATATATTTCTGAAATAAAAAAAATGAAAATAATTACATTAAATTTTAAAGAAAATAAATTTAATTTATTATTTAATTAATATTTTTGGCAAGATATGCAGTTGCAAGTGATTGTAGATTATTTCTCAAACACTTGAAATATAAAAATAAGTGGATATGTTCAAATTGAGTAACAAGTTGCCTTATTTACTTGGGCATTAGAATATGAACATGAAAAAAATCGGAGTTTGATATAAAATTTTTAATTTCTTTCACTGAATTCAACTATCTTTTCTTCAAGTTGCTTAATTCGCTCTCGTGTTTGACCATTTTCAACAAGAATGGATGTTTCATCAACTTTGGAAGGTTCTGATTTCTCTCGTGGAAAGATCTTGTAAGTGATTTACATTTTTTTTTTTTTTTACAATTTGAACATTTTAGTATTTATTTCTTACATGATTTTACATTAGGGTTGTGATTGTGTATGTTTTTTAATGTTTTAAAAATTAAAATGTTGTAGTAGCGAATTTTTTATCATCTTGCACATAATATAATAAATGTGTATATATAATGAAAATCATTGTTGAAGACGTCATACATAAATTTTATTTGTTAAAAAAAAGTTTGTGGGACCTATGGATTGAGCATTTCTAATTTATTTTTTAAAAAAGTTAAAAATATGTCATTACAGATATTTGAATTATATTTATTCATACAAAGAAAAAGATTGTGTAACTTTCTGGGGTGAATTTTCACTTATTATGTGAAATTATGAGGTTATTTGGGAAGTTATTTTTTTTGGTTTTAAAAATAATTTTTTTATTTTTTTATTTTATAAAAATAAAAAAATCTGTTTGATAATTTATTTTTAAAAATTATTTTTTAAAATCTATTTTTTAAAAGTGTAACTAAAAAAATAATTTTCAATTAAAGATATATCAGTACAGATATTTGAATTATATTTATTCATACAAAGAAAAAGATTGTGTAACCTTTTGGGGGTGAATTTCCATTTATTATGTGAAGTTGTGAGGCTATTTGGAAGCTGTTTTTTTGTTTTTAAAAATAATTTTTTTATTTTATAAAAATAAAAAGATTTGTTTGACAATCTATTTTTAAAAACTATTTTTTTAAATTATTTTTTAAAAGTGTAACTGAAAAAATAATTTTTAGAAAACACTAAAATGATATTTTTCCTTATTTTTTATAGGATTATTTTCAGATTTTTTTAAAAAATAAGAAGAATATTTGTTTTCATTAATGACAAAGTTATAAATAATATTAAATATATTTTTTTCATCTTTAAAAATAAAGAAAACACTTATTTTCAAAATTT